>OMLP01000704.1:11357-32089 GCA_900302685.1 Spondyliosoma cantharus | reverse complement strand
ATATATATATATATAAATGTATATATATATATTTATTATATATATGTGGTGGACCCTGACACCTTTCCAGCTCCAAACAGTGTTCTGGGGCCCTCTGAGAACAGCTTGTTTGTATATATGATATGTCTGAGTTTGTATCATTACCTCATTAATATTGTAAATACTGCAATTCTGACTTTGAATTTCTTCTCCAAAACTCCACAGTGCCCCTTAAAACTTCAACCATATACAGCCTTTTAAGACTTGTTTATCACCTGTTTGCAATGACGTTCCACATTCTTTTTTTTTTTACTGTCAAGATGCAAACGCAGTCAGTGTTTTGAAGAGTTTTCCACCACTCAAATGTTCCCCTTTTCACAGGCCAAGAATTCACCCTAATCCAAGGACATGTTCCCATGCTTCCTCCAATCCCGCTCCTCCATCTCACCAGCAGACCTGACATCAAATGGACGTCAGAGGGATCCCAGTTTATCCTTGGTCGTGTCATGAGATTGAGATATGAAGTTCCACTCGCGCTGGTAGGACAGTCGGAGCATCAGGCATGCTGCCATCTCATCCCCCGTCACTGCATCCGTCAGCGAGGTGGACGGCCTGACTGACACACTCTACGGCACAAGCTAAGGGATTTTGCTCTTGGATTTACTCGTCATTTTTAAGCTGTCACCTTTTTTTTACGCAACACGAAAAGATATTGGCTGTGTGACACATATTTCAACTCGCCGCTTCTTTCACTGTCACCGAGAAGCCGGTTGAGATAAAACAAGGGTGCTCGTTAGTCATTCTGCGGCTGTAGCCCCTCAAGTAAGAGCAGAAAATATTGTCCAAAACATCAGTGTAATTGATGGTTACACGGTTATTGCATTTGCCCTGGGAATAATTATATTCAGGGCCAACAGTAAAAAATATTGCTCGAAACTTGACTTGAAGGGAGAGCAAGGATTTGTCTATCAGCGAGGACTTTCAGGGGTCGTGACCTCTAATGGGGCCCTGTGCCGGAGAGGCAGAGGGACAGGTGCAAGCTCGTGATGTCAGAGGCCGGTCCGTTCTCCTCCCTTTGATTCCCAGGACCGAAGCCGCTCAATTGCACAAATCGGAGGGAATAATCCATCAACCATCGAGGAGTTTTGGAAGGTTTTCTATCATTTCGTCATGCATTAAAACCTGCCCTGTCTGCTTGGGCCCACAAGACACCTGTCTTAATACGAACCAGAATTGTTTTGTTTTTTTTCAAAACATACTACAGAGTCCAGAAATAAAGCAAATCAGTTAATGTCATTTTTGTATAATCAGACATTGATGTCTACAGCAAAGGGTATAAGTTACTCATAAAGCATATATCAGGGCTACCTGAAGGTTCAATCTGCTAGATAAAATATATATTTATATACATACTGTATGTGAAACCATTAAAAACCATTTTGTTATCTTTTAGGACTGTAAACATGTTTAATGATGGGGTGAGAGAGAGGAAGAGGAGACACGCCACATTTGAGAGATAAATGAGAGCATATTGCACATGAAGACACATTACAGCATAACAGGAACAGCTACTGTGTGTGCGTAATAAGATTATGACAATGCCACGTACGTACTATAATGACTTTGACATTCAACATTCTCAGCGGGTCACCGATTCAACTTACTGGACGAGAAACGTTACCGATTTAACCAACATGTTACAATAATGGCACTTATACCGCAGGTTTAAATCCAGTCTGCAACATTATTTAGTATTAAACCACACAAATAGTTAAGACAACTCAATGAAGGGCACTTAATTGAATCAACTGTTACTAACATCAAGGGATACAAGTGCTACATCTTTATATAATGAATTGCACTGTGCAGTAGTCATAATAATGCAAGTTATACCCAGACTTTTTATAATGCACTTATTATTCACTAGGATCGTCCCCTTCATTTTCTCTTGGACTCGATGGCCTTCATCAGCGGGACCCAGCGAGACACAGTCTGTCCTCTGTGGCTTCTCTGACTCAAGCTCGGCCACATCCTGCCCCTGACGTTCACGGGGCCGTCATACTCGTCGGCCTCCGAAGTGATCTCCATCTTCTGGATGATGAGCTTCAGGAGGCTGTGCTGCTTCTCCAGCGAGCTCGCCATCTCCTTCATCCTGAAGGGGAAAACATCGGCCGGTGAGTCCCAGTGAGAGACCTCATATAAACTTGAGTAGATTTATAATCAGGCTCCAACTGCTGAGTGGGTTCATGTGCTTATTATAGAAAGAAAAAGAGTGAGTCACATCTTTCTGTGACCTGCTCTCAGGCCTTATTTATTTGTCACCACTAGGGGCTGCTCATGCATCAGAAACTGCTATGAAATTGCAGCCCATGTAGTTGTTGCCTTCCTCATGGTAGCTCACCTCGTCCTCATGGTCAGCCACAGTGGTAGGCCTAATTGGAAATAGAAAACTGACTCTCGTGTGTTTATCACATGCACCCTTGTGTGCTTTACCTGTACTTCTGTTTGTTGAGCTCAGTCTCCATCAAAGTGCACCTCTTTGATTTGGCCTGCAGACGACTCCAGGCTTCAGCTGTCTCCCCAATATCCCCCGTGATGAGTTTCTTTAAGTATTGCTGGTTACAGAAGAGGCACGGATTAAGAAAGGCGGCTGACGTGAGCTACAGAGATAAATAAATGTATCGTACTGTGTCTGTTTTGTGGAGAGGCATACCTTGGAGCACTTGCGATTGGGGTAGATAGTGACAGTGTCCTTGTCGACTCGCTTCACAAACCAATAAGGCAGCTTGTCTTCCAGAGAAGTGTGGAGGTCAATCTGTGGTCAGAAATTCAGATTTTCAACCAGAGGAACCTCACTTTCACTGTTCCTCCTTACGGTTGTACATTCTGAAGCTAAACAAACATATATTCATATCTCAAATTGGAGCCGAAACGGATATATCCGTTGGCTGAATATTACCGGCTGATATTGACCCGTCACACATACATCAGTATCAGTGTGTATGTTTCCCGATATGCAAAATAAATGTCATTACTGTGAGAGATTCAAACGTAAGATTGGGATATTACATATCATAGAATGCTCTAATCGTTGTCCAGCTGTTTCCATACACACCTGCATGGCCATTCTCTTGAGGGAAGCATTTCTTTGTACTTCGGCGATGTCTCCAACTGCCAAACCAATCTACGGAAAAACCATAAACAAAGGAGAGGCATGGCGCCCGTTCACGAGTCATATGTGAGAAGCCTATAAGGAGTCTGTGAAATGGACCATCAGAACACACTTACCATGAGGTTCACCAGCAGAATTGGCATGCACAGGACAAAGTTCGCAAAAAGTATGTAAGTGAGGATACTAAAAGACAGCTCCTGCTTCAGATAAGCATCCAGGAAGTTATTTTGGTAGTTCAGTTCCCCAACCATCATCACAAAGGTTTGCATGATTGAGAGTGGCACGGTTTGAAACTCTTCCTACGGAAGAAAACAAAGTCAGTTTTATGTAAGAGTTAAATCCTGCGGCACTTCTTCATGAAGATCCGTTAGTGTGTATGCATTGGCTAAATATTGACCTGCAACCTGGCGCAAAGCAGCATTACATTATCCCAGCATCTGAGCTTCCCACCCTGACCATGACATAGGAGGAACATGGTGTGAATATGGTAGATTCTCTAATGCCGGCATCGTTTTGAATTAATAGTTTAACAATTTTGAAAATAGACTGATTCGCTTTGTTGCAGAGAGCTTGATGACAGGATCGATACCGCTCTTAGATAATGGAAAAATTGTCAGTATTTAGTTCATTCTGTAACTATGTGAGCTTAAAGCATTTGGTATTACATAATTTTAATCATTTTATTTCTTCTCCTACCTGGTTGAGCATCAGAGCATAGAACGCCAAACTGAATGCTAACATCAGGAAGATGAACAGCATCACAATACGGAACAGCGTGTTCATGATCTCCCAGAACATCACAACGTAAATGCCAATACCCTCAAACCTGCAGAAGTGAGAGATTATACCAGTTATTGGCCCTCAACAACATAAATGATAGATCGTTTTGAAACAGTGCAGTGGCTTTAGAGTCGACAGTACCTCTGGAGATAAAAGAGGAATCCAATCCAGCTCTGTAATACTGCTATGGCCCCTGCTTGCCAGTGTAAAGAACCCTCTGCATTGATCATGAGGGGAATGACGAACAGAAGAGACAGGATGGCTGAAAACCAGTCATTCTGGTTGGTATAGTCCTTGAAGTAATTCCAGCGCTTTCAAGTGACAAGAAAAGACATTTGGATATAGAATGATTCATACCAGTCAATGGTATGAATGACTTTGCTTTCAATCTTGCAAATGCAAACAACATTTGGGCATCATCCACTGAACATGGGATAGTGTTTCACAGAGTTATAATCAAAATGACTGAGGGAAAATGTGGAGGGGTCGTGACTGTGGTCATTTAATGAACCTGCACATCTAAATCAGAGGGCCCTCATCCATCACAGCTGATTGGTAGTGTGTCCGCTCATACCGGTGCTGAGCAGATTTATGAGCACATGCTTCATGTGAGGTAATGACACTTGCGTCACTGCACCTGTTGCGATATCTGCACCACTTCCTTCCCTATGGCGTAGATGTTCATTACCACGACCATCACCATGCAGATGGATCTGAACAGACATTGCTGTGAAATGAAAATAATGGGATTTAGTACGACAAATGGGGATTATTCATGAAATCTCAATGGTGGACACGGGCAGATAGTCTTATAAAGATAAAAGGTGTAAGAATGTTTTTTAATTCTACATTTTTCGAGTGTATTTGTTAACTTATTGGCTTACTGAACTAGGTTATTGAAGTTAGCTTGCTGGTTAGCATGCTAACTTCACTTTAACATAATGTCCACACTAACACCAAGTTAGTTCACTTTGCGAAGGATTCAAACACAAACTCTGTCCACATCTGAAACATTGCGACTTTAAATCATTGTGATGTTTAAATGAGTTCCTGTCATTTGTACCTCCGGGAAAGATACGGGCACCATAGTGATGTTGTGTTCGCCTGCCTCAGTGATGTTCATAGTGGGCCTCATAGTCACTATCAGGTAAGTGAGGGGCAGCAGGCCCAACAGGTACAGAAACATGTTCAGCAAATGTGCCTTGCTCCCATAAGCCACCCTGTGGATTGAGAAAAGAAAGAGACGGAGCAGTTTTAATGTTAGAAGAAAAGACATTCGAAGTCAACAGTGCACTGGTATGTGGCGCATTCAGCAGTTGCAACGGTTGCAACAAATCAGAATGAGAAATTTCACTCTATGGTGTTACATCACGAATACGCACCACTTCATTGCCAGGTACTTCTTGCAGACAGGGTGGTTGAGGAGTTCAATGCGGTTGTAATACACCATCGCCTGCACAAAGAAAAATAGCTCTCTGTTAATGGCACGTTTTCTACAAGCAATAAACAGCAACCTGACGGCTAAAACTTAAGATTCAAGAGCATATGATCATCTTATTGATCTCCACAGGATGACATCGGCAGGAAAAACCATGCTTTGAAGTGATTCTAACATC
The DNA here is from genome assembly GCA_900302685.1 of Spondyliosoma cantharus. Classification (NCBI taxonomy): domain Eukaryota; kingdom Metazoa; phylum Chordata; class Actinopteri; order Spariformes; family Sparidae; genus Spondyliosoma; species Spondyliosoma cantharus. The sequence continues at coordinate 26,542 of OMLP01000704.1, read as the reverse complement.
TGGTGGCAGATTGTTTTTGTAATCCAAAGCCACTGTGGAAGGAAAAGAAGTGTTGGCTGCTGTGTGAACGACCATAAAACAGAAATTACACGATGTACCTTTAAAGCCGAGCTGAATCGTGAAGTGGTGTGATCTTTGCTTCAGTAGCCAGTCGCGTTCGACATTGGTCAAAGTGGCTGACTCTGTCTGACCAGCCAATTCAGTGATCAGAGTAGAGCAACATCTGTGGCTTACGGCTGCCAATCTGATGACCGGGAATACAGTACCAAGGTGCACTTTTTTCCGAGTTTAGCTCTGTTCGTCAGCTAATAGAACTGCTACTGATAGCTGCATGGCCGAACGAGTGGTAACTTTCTAACAGTAGCTAAACTCCGTAAACCACCTCAGTATTGGGTTCCCTGTTGTTCAGCTGGTGGAAGTTGGGACACGGAGTTTGTGCTTGGACTTTAATAGTGCCTGCGTGCGCTAGGAGCCTGGTAGCCATTTTGAGTGGTTACGGCTCTACACATCTGTCCACTCACCAGAGCCTATACAGGCCGAGCCTATTTCAACTAACCGTGAACTGTATCACAATATACATTTATATGCAGTGCACTGTGGAGCTTTGGTATAAAACTGGTCACGATAGTATATCCACGGTTTACACCTTTGCCTCGTCAGCTGCCATTTTCCAAACAAGAGAAAACAAAATGGTTTGTTACACATGACGATCAACCCTTCTTCCTTTTCCCATGAACTGTCCCCCTGATACATCCGCTGCTGGCACTCAACCACAATGCATGTTGGAAGGTGTTGATCACTAAGCAACAGGAGAAATAGGTGGCATGTATACCCAACACACGGTGGTAGTAACAGGAGAAGAGGAGCAGCTTGACAAGGGCAGGGAGAACAGTGTCAACAACACTGCTGATGAATAGGCTAATCATCATATGATGAACCCATATGGTCAAAATTGAAGCCCTCACTTGTATGCGAGTGGTTAAGCCTACAGGGCCTTGTTAAATGGCACTGCATGACTGCAGTACAACTTTACTTCTTTATGGGGGAGCAGATTAAAAAAATAAATATGTTGCTTACGTTGAGCGCAGCCAGCGGCCGAGCTCTCATGGTTTTGTACATTTCCTTGTTCGCTGCGATGGGAGCTTGGAGCCACCTGAAATTGTATTCAATCTAAACCGCACAAAAGATTTGTTTAATATAATACTGTTTTGTGAAATACAGTACTACTCAATGTCTTTTGTGAAACTTGCAGCTGATTACATGGTAGTCAACGCTGTTGTAATCGTCATCAGATTCCCTCACACAGCTGTCCAAAAGGTGCTGTTAAAGAAAGCAGAAGAACACAGTGAGTATTTTAGTTAATTATAACAGCAAACTGTAGAAAGAGACAAATTATGACAACTGCTGTGCAATCATTTTTATGATATGATGTTCTCTCTTTGCCAGTGGCAACCTTGTAGGTCTCAGGAAGATACTCAATCATGTCCATTATGGGGCACCGCTGACTGGAGCCGGGTAAGAACATAGTCAAAGCTTCAGCACATCTAGAAGAACAAAAACACAAACAGCCAATGAGCGATCCTTTCAAAAGAGTCCAAAAACATGCCTGTACTCCAAATGATTCAACAACAGCTTTGAATTTACTTTGGGCTAGTTTGGGATAGGCGTGTTTGGATCATTTTTACATACATTTCCATGAAAAAGAATAGACAGTGCCTTAACTGTCTGGCGAAATAAAACGAAACTCCAAATTTGGTGACATTTTTTCAAAACAACAAAAATGCATTGTTGCAAAGCTGAAAATAGGCTTGTCTCTCTTAGCTAATGAAAAAAGTTGATGTTTTGGACACTGTAAAGCAAGATAAATACACGGTCTACACATGCAGCGGACAAAAAACACCTGCAGTGTTAAAGTTTACTTTAATCTGCTACAGGCACGTTGCAATTATAACATACCTGTCACTGTCAATTACAGCGTTGACCACATCTTTTCTCCCATTCTGCAGAGCTTCATGGAGGAACGATGTGTCAGTCTTGTTTAAGCTGAACTCTGCTCCCCGATTCATCAGGAGCTTGACTGCAGCTGTATGTCCCTCCCTCGCTGCGATGTGGATCGCATTGTTCTGGTGTATCAATACATAACAGGAGACAGTACTCTTCATTCATTATTGAACAGGGATGTCTGTATTATTCAGCTCCATACTGCTATTAATGCGCCCGTTGCTCAGTTCATGAACTGCAAAAATAAGCCCGTACTCTCAATATTGTCATCGCAAATAGGTGTAAGATTATTTACAGGTTTGAATGATGACAAACTTTTTGAGATAAAAGTAATTCATACCCCATCTTCATCCGTTTTATCCAGTAACTTGGGATTTGCTGACAGGAGAATTTCCATAGTTTGTGTGTATCCTTGAGATGCAGCGTGGTGCAGACAGGACCAGCCCTTGTAGTCGCTGTAAACAAGACATGGTCAGCCAACAGGATTTCGGGACAAGTGTGAAAAATGTCTGCAGACTTGCATACTTTAAAGGTGCAATATGTAAGAAGTGGACAGCTATTGAATTCATACTCGCAACAGAAACAAACAAGCTTTATAGGCTAACATTAGCAATGTCAGGAGTAATCTGCCATCAAAGGGGGGGAATACAATATTGAAAAACGTAGGTCAAAATGTAGGACTGTCGTGTAACATTAGCCAGCTCGCTGGTTTGCTACTGAGATATGAGCAAACTGGTCTCAATAGTTTCATGCTTGTTGTAAAGAAAAGGTCCAGAATACGTTGATATGACAGAGTTCTCATAACCCTCAGTGTGAAGTGTGCCTCTGAAAAATCTCAATTTGGAGGGCTACGTAGCCACGAACACTTCACCCTGCCTGCCTAGCCCATCCCATTCCCTATACACGAAAGGGAGGGGTAGGACTACATGGTTGGGGGAAGGGGTGTATTGGGATTGGACCAAATTCTCTTCACAAATGAAGTTAAAATTCTTACATATTGCTTTAAATCGCAACCACTGCAAAACAGCACATAGTATAGTTTAGTACATCATCATGTTTTAGGATGTTTATACTCTTGTTATGCTTATGCATTTGAATTTACCAGTGAAACAATGCTCCTTTGCGCAGCAACAGCTGCACAACTTTGGTGTGCCCCTCTTTTGAAGCCAAATGGAGTGGCGTCAAGCCCCGCTCATCACCTTCATTCAGCAAACGGGAGTCTGTAATGGTCTCCAATAACCGCTGACATGTATTGATGCGCCCATACCTAAAAAAAGAGAAATGAGGAGAAGCCTTAAGCTGTTCAAGAAACTTTTCTCACTGTTGTGATCCGATGAGCTCAGAAATGGAAATGCTTTTTGCACAAGGCCCACGGCTCAGGCCGGGGGGGGGAATTGTAGCACAGTTCATCTTGGCAATTGAGTATCTTGCTCAAAGATGCTCGAGATTGCTGTTACAGGGCTTGACCCTGTTGGTAAAATATGGTCAAATAGTGCTGGAGAGCGCTAATGACTAATGGCTCTGCAAACCGCGAGAGGACATAAACAGAAGTGACACATCGCTTTGCTCTATGATCTTTCTTTGTCTGAGAAACCATTTAAGAAGGTCAGCAGCACTTTGAGTTCGTTCAGTGGGCCTGGTGGGGAACAGGAATGAGGTGTCTACAATGGTTAAGGTATGATATCATAGCGTGGCCTTCATTTGCCCTCGAGCTCTGATGAGAGAGAAGGTACATGATGGAAAAATCCATTACAGTAATGTTTAACGTCCACTCGTTTTACACGGCGAGTAACATTTCTTCACGTATGTGCCGCGCTAAATGAATTCTATTCTTGTGACAATTCCTTTCGGGTCACTGTATAATAGGTATGTCACGGCAATTAATCATCAAAAGCCTAGTGAGCGCACAATATTGCTCACCGGATTAAAACAGCAGCGCGGTAACAGCTTTAAATGTCGGCACCTTGTTCATTTTTCATCTGACCACTGTTGTTCAATTACAGAGATAAAAGTCTTGGCTTTCGGAGGATTATAAGTCAAAGTCCTCCGGGGAGACATTTTTGATTAATGTTTTATACTTGTGTGGTCAATACACAACACTTGTTACAGAATAAATCGAAGAACAATGCCAAACTGTCATCTGATGCTGCCTATGAAGCCGGACTTTATAAAGGAGAGATATCCTGCTCATTTGCAGGTCCCTATTTTTATTTTACTACTAGATTAGGCTCAGATGCTTTAATACATATAAAAACATATGAGATTTCTCATACTGTCCAGGGCTGCAGAACTGTATTCCACCCTCTGTCTGAAACACTCTGTTTTGTCTCTTTAAGGTCCCCCCTCCTGATTACCCAGTCTGCTCTGATTGGTCAGCTCACACACACCTGAGCCAGCAGAGCTAACAACAACAACAGGGCGGCTGTGCTAAATCAATTCTTATGTGCCAAACTAGCCGCTTGGCATAAATTATGCCAATGTGCGACATGGCGACCTGGTTTGATGTCACAAAATGACGGAAGGCGGGACTACTAACGAGACATTTCAGGAGCAGCGTTTTCTGTGGGAGAGAGGAGTGTCCGTCTTATACATGCACAAGAATGCATACTATGCACTGAAAGAGAGGAAAATATTTAAAAGAATGCAATTTCTCCTTTGAGACAAGGATTTTCTACGGCAAAGAAAGTCACTGCTCCGGGATCTTAAACGGTAACACGGTGGGACACATTTTTGAAGGTGTGAATATCGCACCTTTTCTGAAAAATTTAATGTTTTAGCTTTTAAAATAGCCTAACAGGAAACAACAGAACGTATACACTGCAACCCACAGTGAGTGTCAGCAGCAGTGACATTGCTGGCACTTCTTCTATCGCGTTTGAGCAACTTCGTGCAAAAATCAGGTCAAATCACTGTTTTTCAGTTTAGATGATATGCAAAGTCATGTCCTCAGGGGCCAATCGAACTCACTGGGCAGCAAAGTGCAGGGCAGACTTCTTGTCCTTGGACTTGCATGCGAGGCCGACCTGCCCCGAGAGGCCCAGCATGTTCTTCACTGAGTCATGGATACCCAGTCTGCAAGCGTAGTGGAGTGGGGTGCAGCCCTCATTATCCTCACAGTTCAGCAGAGCCTTCACGCTGTTATGCTAAGGTGAGACACATTATAAACACATTGATGTATGCAGAAATATTAAATAAAGCAAAAAGGCAATCATGTGGCATAAAGGGCGCATATTATATAACAGCTACCATGACTATGGTTATACACATACATATACACCCACACACACAAACACTGAGGTTATATAAATAATAATGTCCTGCAATAATATTTGAGCGCTGATACAGAGAGGAGAGATCCCATCCCCAGTGTTAATATCAGCCGTCCTCTGTGGCTTATTTTAAAGGCATCATTGTAGCTTTAGGTAAAGCTTACAATGTTTTAAAGGATCATCTGGCTTAGCGAGAGTATAATGAACCTCATCAGCTGGCCTTGAATGCATGCAGCCAGGCTCAAAGGCGAATTGATCGAGGACAGAGCAGTAATTAAACTCCCATCTCAGCGACATCCTTGTCCAAGCAGCATACAGTGCATTTGCTGAGTCACAGACCTGCAGGACTTCTTCTGCAATGTTTTTCAGACCCTTGGGCTGTAGAATGGCCAGGTGAAGGAAGTTGCAGCCGCACCTATCTCTCACGTTTACATTTGCTCCTAAAAGACACAAACAAACGCATGAGTGTGCACAACCTGCGCGATAAGCTCCGCTGGTGGCGAAACACAGTACAGCGGCTCACCTTTGGACAGCAGCAGAGTCACGGTTCTCCACGCTCCACAGCTCGTAGCCAGCAGCAAGGGAGAGTTTCCTTTACAATCAATGCAGTTGAGGTCTGCGCCCTGACGAGAGAAACGCACAAGGCAACCCCGTTAATTATCTCATTAATTTTTTAACACACATTACTGTAATTACTGCAAATAAATGAGACCATGGGAAGTTAGCAACATCTATATTCATTTCCGCATGTGTTTTTTTTTTTCAGTCAGAGTGGAGTTTGAATTGAGAGGAAGGCGCTGTAGAAAGACCCAAAGCTCCATGAGTTTCTCATATCAGGTGTGTCGACTAGTGTGTAGAAAGTCATCATATATTTATATGTAGATAGTGAAGAGAGGGCACTATGCCGCGTTGTGTCTGTTGGGAGGGCACCCTAGAGGGGTCTTCATCATATTTTGTCTACCATAGGGGCATACAAGAGGGCACTTCAGTAGCGTTGTTTCAAACATGGGGGCACTGGGGTCCACCAGTAGCTAGATGATAGAGGTTTAGGCTAATGTCAGCAGTTTTGTAGGTTTACACTCCAGCAACCCCAGCTAAAATGACCAAAGATAGAATTGACATCAATTAGTCCACATCCTCAAAACCTTTTCTGTTGTGTCAGTAATGTAACATTAAAAAGGAACTGTTTGAAAATACAAACAGGCCTGTTAATTAAGCAGACAAACATAATGATAAAGTCATTTAATGTACACGTAAGCCATTATGTAAGTGCATATTTAAGACCCTTATAAAAGGTTCTCATTTTAAAGCAACATTATGTAACTTTCCCCCCCAAAATAACAGATCCGAAATCATGTGGATGGTACAGCGTCTTGTCATAGTGTGAACGGTGTCTCTGTCTCAGTCACTCCTCCCCCCCATCACTTTTTCTGCACTATGTAACTTCAATGAGAGGCATTGTTATGACGTGATGAGTTTTGTTTAAGTAGTAGTAGTAGTAGTAGTAAGCATCTACTGCACAGAATGCCACTTTCTGCGTAATGCTGCTTTAAAATGAGTCAGCTGGAAAGATTAGAAAGTCACCCAGCCACAGCTTTTTTAACCAACTCATGCAGCTGACATGAGATTGATTAGCTTTGCAAGCTAGAGCTGCAAAAACTACCAAGAAAGACTATAAATAAGAATCAGTCTAAATTAAAGGACCCATTGTTTAAAAATTACTATGCATAGCAACATTAACTTAGGTGGCAGCAGGGCACTGACAGAGTGTAAAAATCAACATTAACATCACATTTGTATTAATTAAATTATTACTTATTAAGATAGGAATGATACAATTGATCCTCATTTTTACAAAACATTGACATCATGACCTGATTTCAACCCCCAAGCAAAATCTAGCACTGGTAATGTCACTCTCTGTGAGATAAAACGTGTGTGCAGTGTGCACAAATGTATTTCCTGTTGCGTTGTTTGCCAACAGAATGAGCTGACAGGAGATGAACCCCAGTTTGTTCCTCGCAACACGGTTCTGTTAAAAAAAACGATCTGTGGAAGTGCAGCAGATGGTGACAGATGTTCTATGAGCAATGGGCCGCACCTGTAACGTCTGCTAAGCCGAGAGGTGTGATTAAAATTGCAAATATTGTTTATAAAAACAACACTGGGAAAAAACAGAAAGTAAAATGACCAAATAACTAAATAAAACATAACGAGGAGTGAGAACGGACGTCAGCATTGATGCAAAAAAAAAGGTTGATTTGCCCTTTAATTTGATTTTACTACAGAAAGAAAATGCAGTTTTATTGTCTTTAGTTTGACGACACAGTTCCGGATATTGAAGATGGGAACGTGTTGTACATAACAGCTGTGGAGTGTGTGTGTGTGTGTGTGTGTGTGTGTGTGTGTGTGTGTGTGTGTGTGCGTGTAGGTGTTTCTGTGTGTGTCTGCTTTATTTACCAAAGAAATTAGGTACTCTGCCAGCTCTGTGTGGTCAAATATCGTAGCCCTGGAAAAGTAAACACAGTTGTTGTAAAACCAGATGCACGACACGTGACTTGGGAGTCAAGGTCTTACCAATGCTATCAGATGTCGAGTAAGGATGATTTCACTCTAATTCTGTCTTGTCCTGAGCATGATATAATGACCAGATTTACGTCTTTTATCTCCTGGATTGTCATGGCTCACTTCAATGACGCACTTTTCGAAAAGTAATTCCCGGTATTCTGGTGACATTCTGTATCAAGAGAGAGACTTACGTGGAGGAGGGAAGATGATTTGCTGCGAAACCTGAAAATCTCAGAAATCTTTAATCCACAGATGATGCTACAGCCGTGTAAAGGCATGGGGAGGGATCGTATTGAGTATCTTACAACACATTATGACAATGATATCAAAATCAGATTAAAAATTTAGGGTAAGGACTTTCTCTCCAGACATTATAAAGGAGTTAAATGGGGTCACACAGACCAATCCTCCCTCCTCTTTGTCCTCATATCCGGTCTTTCTTCTTCTGCTGTGCCAACACAAATAGCTTTTCAGATAAAATCAATGTGGGAAGCATATCTTTATTGTGTTATTATTGCCCCCCCAATTAAAAGCTTGTTACTCTGCTAGCCTTGCCCAAGGGCTCCATATCCTTGTTCCTCTTGTTTGTCAAAGTGTTACAGTGTTGACTTTATGAAGATGGATTGATCATTACACAGCATGAACAAGCTGTTTGGATGGTATCCACAGATATTACACATCCAAGTAAAGGCAGCGGCGTAGTTTTTAGAGGGACTTAACTCTGAGGAGTTTGACTTAAAAACCTGCCTACTCATAAATTAGAAAATAGTATTTCTGAACACTTTGCAAAAACTGAAAAAAAGTTGCTGGAAGCGACTTTTACTGCGGAAGGTTAACTCGGGGGTGAGTATTTGCACCATCCACTCCTGTCTCAGGACTGGCTGCAAGCTGTGGTTCTTTCCAAGAGAGCCTCATCAAATTAGATGGTGAGATACAGCTAATGAGATAGCTTCCTCTATTATGGAGAGGGACTCTCTACACTCAAAGGTCAGCCATGTCGAGATGGTTTACAATCGAGATAATTCAAACTCTGCCACAAAATGATTCTGCAACTTTACATGGACTGTGCATAACCAGGCAAGCGGGCAATACAACTGGGCTCCACGAGAAACAAATTTCTTATATATTGCAGCTTTAAATCCTAAATGGTAAGCTCAAAGCTCAGCTATAAAATCAGAATGTATTAAATCAAGTCAAATGGCCAGCTGGATGACTGACACGAGGCTATAATGGACCAAATTTGCATTTCACCTTTTTGTAAACCTAGTGGACAAAATTACAGAGAGCCTCCAGAGCCACTTGCATTGGCAATTATAAATGATTTCAATTCAGTAATTTCAATAGAGAGAAAAACTTAGTGTAGGGTGAGCCCACCTGTGCAGAGGGGTCTGATTCGCCCCGTCGGTTAGGTTGATGATGTCTCCCACTTGGCCAAAGGAGGACAGCATCAGCTTGACTACCTCAGTGGCGCCCTGGGTGCAGGCCAAATGAAGCGGCGTGGACTTGTCGTTCTGGACGGCAACAAACATGGATACATTATGAGCGATGAATAATGAATCAGTATAATGAATATTCACAAGCTCTTCGGGCGTGATTTTGTCTGCTCCGCTCAGACACACTGTGACACACCGAGTTAGACAGAGCCGAACGTAAAGACGCATGCACACACACCACTTACACATATACATATTGTACACTTTCCCAGTGCAACATTATCAGAGTATCTCCCAGACTTGTTGGCCGAACATAGGACGCTGTAACACAAGCCTTTAATAAGATAACCAGGACTGGCAGGAGGAGGCCGGTGAACGCTCCACTCAGCCTCCCTGTGTAAGCGGAGGTAATTTGTATCAATTTAGCCAACCGGAGCTATTACTGTACTCACTATTCCTGCTGCAGCCCTGGCCGCTATCCCAGGGCCAGACATAATGATCACTCCCCAGATGGGGCGTGATAAGAGTGACGTGCTTGAACAGTACAGAGACTGAGACCGGCTTTTACAGGCAAATGAGATCTAGTTCAGAAAACAAAACAAAACAAGCGATGGACGGATGGACAGATGGAAGATGAATCGCGGTAGTGTGACGATGCAAAGCAGATCAGTAGGAAAAACTGTGGCGACAACCAAATGGAGCAAGATTTACATGATAGATTCTACTTTTGTTTTGTGATGTCAGTACCTGTTGCTGATCAATTCTGCCCCCATTTACGATGCAGAAACGGATGGCCTCGATGTTCCCGCCGCGTACAGCCAGATGGAGGGGACTGCTCCTGGACTTGTCCAAATAGTTGATGTGTTGCTCTATTTGGTGGCCAATCTCCTCTCCTGCCAGAGAGAATTAAATTAATTGCTCCTTAATTTTGAATTGAATTCATGTGAGGCTCAAAACAAAAGAGTCTCAGTCATTGCTCGCTGGGGTAAACATATTTGTTTTTATTGCTTATAGACTTTGAAAGGAATTTCAATTACAGGGCCTTCCATATTGTACCAGCCCTCTTGGACTTTAATATTAAAGGTCATATTGATATTGATGACATTTTCATGTAGATAAATCCTTTAAAAAATCAATATACAGTGCTCTAAGAACGGGGCAAAACAAAAGTGTCTGTGTTTCGTCAGTGTAAGGAGTTGCCAGTTGGTGGAAAAAGTGCAAAAATGTCTGAGTTCTAAGGTTTGCACACTGCTTACTGTGCTGCCACCACAGCGGCTAGCTACTGTTAGCTAGCTAGCATTAGCTAGATAACGTTTCCGTTATCTAGAATTAGCAACATTGACGTCAGATAACTAGCTTAAGCAACGTTAGCGTTACCTAGCGTTACCAAGATTAGGTAGTGCAACAAACTGGCATCCACTTGAGGGGCAGGTGACTCAAACAACAGCAAAGTTGTTGCGTGAATATGATGGAAGGGGGGAGACTGCATGCCAGATTTAGTGGCTGAATGTTATCAAAAACATCTTTAAAGGTGCAATATGTCCAAATTTTAGATTAAAACATTCAAATATTTATCAACATTATCAACAGACTGTGAAAAAAACAACAGCTCTGACGTTATGTGTAATGTTGCGGGGATATCTATTGAAGTTAGCATGCTAACCCTGCCAGCCCCTAGCCACTTTGTGCCTCATGATCTTACAAATTGCACCTTTAAGTCTCCTCATTTTTTTGGAAAGAAGTAGTGAGTAATTGTGTCCATTCATGGCGGGCGGTCTGCGTTTGGCTAAACTCCCAAACAGCGCAAGAATGTGATTCCCCATTAATTCCCTGGCTGAGCAGTCGCAAATAGATCATAAATATTTTGTGCTCGAACTAAACCTTCCTCCTACAACACAAGATTTACCAAACAGACCTCCCAGCGTGGATAAACATTCTGTCAGTCTGTGGCATCTGGCAACTGTACAAAGCAGCACAAGCATTTTTCTCCTGAGGTCTTTTGGGGCTGAGGTGAACTCCTGCCTGTTTAAATGTGCTGTTTGGCCTTGTCAAAACTTTTTTTCATTATTGTCAGCACTCTAGACATTTTTACGACAGATCATCCTTTTTTGTCGTACCGTTCTTCAGGATCACCTCCATGGCTGTCTTAGCACCTGCGAACGCAGCGGCGTGGATGGGGAAATGGCCAAGCTTGTTCTGTTTGCATAGACGCGCTCCATGCTTTATCTGTGACAGACAGGAGGATGGATGGAGAGAAAGACAGACAGAGACAATTCTCTGCGCGAGACAAAGCTGCAGTCAAGTATAAAGAACAGCTACATAATCTGTTCTGTACAGCTGGACAGTTATCCATTACAGGTAGACAGTGCAACCGAATGAATACATGAGTCCAAACGCATCACTCTCACCACGCACCAATATGCTGAGAGCCTTGAAGTTATTGATGGAGCAGGCCAGTATCACCGGGGTGTTCCCAAGGTCTCCCTGAAGATTGGCGTCCGTGGTGCTGTAGGACAGCAGCAGCTGCAGGGAGCACAGATAAAAAAAAAAGTTAACAGTGAGCTCCACCCTGATTCTGTCCTCAGCTCTCCCACACATACACCCGTGTCCTTTATCCTCCACCGTACAGCAGCTGTGTCAGTTTGTGGACGACAGCCAAATGTAGCGGGGATGACTGTGCAAGGTCTTTCCGAGCAGGCGGTTGAGTCAGGTTCTGTCAGATATGTAAACAGTTGTCAGTGACTTTGGAGCGCAGCGGCTGCTCTGAGAGACAAGTTCGTGTGCTGAGATGTGATGTGATGATATGACGGTCGACGATCCTTTTCCTTCCTTTTGTTAAAGTGTTTTTAGGTCTATCATCTGTCTTTTTAATTGTATTCATTTCATTTATTATTATCTTTTACTTTTTTAATTGTTTATTTTATCTTTATTTTATTTTCCTTATGTTGCACATTTTCTTATTTTTATCTATTTTTAATGTCATTATCTTTATATTATTTTTTAAATGTAAAATATCCTTTTTTATTGTCTACTTTTCTTTCAGGCATTGTAGGCTATATATTTTGTTTTATTAAACAAAAAGTTTTCCATCTTTCTAATAATTAGGAAGACAAGATTGAACAAACTGTTTTACAAAGGGCTTCCTGTTGGCGTAATGGCACTATCAGAGCGACTAAATCTCAGGAGACATTCAAACTTAGTGCGGTGGGAGTGGGAGCTGAATCTTATTTTATTTCATCTAAAGGAAATTAAATCAAATGTTTCCTATTGACCCTCCCACCACATGGGGGGGGGGGGTGCAATACCTCCCCTGCAAATCTCATAATAGTATATTATTGCAAACATAATGATATAAAACTGCCACTAAGTAAACTGTAATTACAGCCACTGAATGAGTAAACAGGTAACATGTCGGCGATGAAGGGCTTGTGATTAAAAGTATCTTGACGCCACCCCATCATTGTGATCTCACTTCTTGATATATTTCTTTAATAGAATAAAGCTCACAAATAGTAAATATGAAATAAGTAAAAAAAATGTTGGATAAGAACAAAACAAAACACCTTTTGCTTTTGTTTTCCAAAATATGTCACCCTCCCTTCAGCAAAAATACAAATTACACCCCCCTCCTGTTATACTGTGTGTGTACTGACCAGTGCCTATAAAATAAATGCCTCTGCAGTGACCTTGATGTCAGTGACAAAACACACAAACACCGGACCGCTTCATTTAAACAGTTTTTTCAGCTGGGCACTTTCAAGCGTCCTCACCTCCACCAGGTTGTTGTGTCCGAGGCTGACAGCCAGGTGCAGAGGAGACATGAGGGCAGTGTTGAGTAGGTTTGGGTCGGCCCCCAGGTCCAGAAGAGTCCTGCAGCTCTCCGCCTTGTTGTTCTCCACCGCCCAGTGCAGAGGCGCATGGCCCTGCTCATCACAGCTGTTCAGCCCTGGGAGGGGATACGGGTAAACACGCAAATGTACACGAATGCAATTATGTAAAGATGCATGTACACACAGTCGGCCCTTATAAGTGCCAGACATGACACTCTGTAGTGTAACATACTGCTTTATACAGTAACTTACAGGAGCTACGCGAGTGATGGACACTGAAGCCAAACAAGTTATAACATCAGACACCCAACTTTCTGGTGGTATTTGTAGTAGAATAAAATGTGAGTATGTGTATGAAGTCTACAGGTGGCCAATTCTTGCACAGGACCTTTAAAGACAGATTTATGGTGATTTACACCACACATATATTTTGACTGTGCCCAAGTGCAACTTATGATCAACGACTGAGACATGCCTACCCTGTGGGTCTTTGACAGTGGTGATGAATTGAATAACGATGGTGTGGCCTCCTGCGGCGGCATGATGAAGGAGACTGGCTCCACATTCATCTCTCTCACTCAGGACCTCGGGGCTCTTCTTCACCAGGTTCTCTAGGAGAGCCAGGTCACCCTTCTCAGCCAGCTGGAGGGCAATATACAAAGTGATACAACCAAAGGAGAGTGAAAGTGATACGTGAAGAGGATGTTAGAGATGTGGACTTTTCCATTTGCCTGTCTCTGATTTTATTACAAGAGAGTGGAATTAACAATTCTTATAGGCAGTAAAAACTATCACTGTCTTCTGTTGCAAAATCATGTTTACTTGTTCAATTTTCAGACAGATGGCTGAAACAATTTAAGTTTGAATACTGTAACTCACGTAACATTATTATACAATACTTAAGTTGACATCAGGTCTCTGTCTGGTTCTTCACAGTGACTTTCATTAAGGTTACACAAGGTTGGGATTACTGACGGGGCGTTACATAAACACTCATATTGTAAATACTTGAGCAGGGGACAAATCACGTCTAACAATGTTTCATTGTTGACCTGTGGATTGTAATGTGCCATTTTATTTTCTTACATCTATTTGCCCATTTATATAAAAGTATATTTACTCAAGCACTGTTGACTGGTTGACCCATAGCCTACAGTGTATATGTACATCTAAATATATGTATTTGTACTGATATACAAATATATGTATTTGTACTACTTTTATACTTAACTACATTTATTGCCAGAAAATTACTTTTGATGTTTAAAGGGTAGCTCCACCAATTTTACACATTTATGTGAGAAAAATAGTCTAAATTATTCCGTGGCTCCAGAGGAAGCTGCATCCAATCCTATAAACGGCCTCCAGTGATGTCACTCAGAGGCTAAGTTGCATTGTGTGTAATGTAGGCATCATGTTTTGAAAAGGAAGAAGAATATGTTAAATAAAAAAGTTGGTATCGCTAGGTGAGTTCAACAGTGGTATTGGAGTGCAATGCTTAACCAGTAGACTGCTTTTTCAAAACCTGGCACCTACATTACCCACAATGCAACCCATGATGCCACTGAGTGACATCACCGGAGTCAATTTATCACAATCCATGCAGCTACGACTTTTTCATACATTCAGTAGAACTCCCCAACACCTGTAAACACACTTTAATGTGCAAAATGGGTGGAGTGACCCTTTAAGTATATTTTGTACCAAATACTGGAAGACCTCTTGTATGGGTGACTTTCTTTTTCACCAAAGTATCATCTTCACATGATATCTTTTCCTTTCTACACTGAATAAAAATACATGATCTCTATATACAGTTTGGTGACATCCTCACCTCGAACACATTAAGGCTAGCCAGGGCTGGGTCCTCATCCTCTATAACATACGTATAACAACTGGTCTGTCGGGTCACCTCCCTGCTGAAGTTCATCACTCAACTCACTGGAGACAAACCCTTGGTGCCCACATGAAGGTTGAAGGCACAGGTCTAGACACACACACACACACACACAGGCACATAACTGTAATCATGCAACAAAATTCACCACAGTTTCAATCAAGTCGTATAAGTGAGTGTATAAAGG
>OMLP01000704.1:0-11337 GCA_900302685.1 Spondyliosoma cantharus | reverse complement strand
AGACACTAATTGATTCCCTGTTAGCACAAGAAAATCATTCCCCTGTGGGTTTGGTTCGTGACGTAATCAATAACCTAAGGAGATCCCCAGCATGAGGAAGATAATTAATCACTGGTAACACAGACACACACACACACACACACACACAGGCACATAACTGTAATCATGCAACAAAATTCACCACAGTTTCAATCAAGTCGTATAAGTGAGTGTATAAAGGCTGCTTTACAAGCCAGAAGCACATAGAGTGTTATGTGACCGAGAGGGCAGATAACGCCCTAAGCCATAGGCTCCCCTTGCCATGAGGGGAGCTGGGCACAGATGACTTTGTCTTTACCCAGAAGGGCATTCAGATCCGCCGAGTGTTTGGAGGTTGAAGCCCTTGTGTTAAAGAAAGCAATTATCTTCTTCACAGCTGGAGGGCAGCTTGTTTGAGTCAGTCCCAGGTGTCCTTGGGTGATCCTGGGTGAGTGAGATTGAGAAAAACCTTGTAATTTTACTGTACGAGGCCAGCAGTTACACCAAAAGGCCGAACAACAAATGACTTTTTTTGGTGAGCAAATTGCTATGGACGATTCTCATTGCAAATCCCCTCGACCTTATGCGGCAACATTCCTTTGGCGTACGCTGTGACTGATCGAGGTTGTCTCTCAGGTCAGAACAGCTGCTACGTTTTACCCAAAGTGTAAACTCAGCCCTGGCAGCACCCGATGGTTTGCAGGCTACCGTTTGAAAACCTTGGAGCCAGTAGTGACCATATTTTACAAGAGGGTGGAAATTTGTAGGATCTCCTGATTGGAACTGACAGACAGCCTGAGGACATGCTGTTTTAGCCACACCCTTTTTTGTCTATTTCACTCTAAAATGAACCATAATGTCATCTTGCTATGTTGAAGGATGCTTGAAACTAACAATTAAGACCGTTAACGTGTAAGGAAACAGTTCACTGAGGTAATAAATCAAGTGAGAAGTAGGGTCATTTTCTCATAAGGTTACATACAATCAGACTTCTTCCTGAAACCAGTAGAGTTGCCCCTTGCTGGGCATTAGAAAGAATGCAGGTATAAGTTCATTTTACATGGGTTCACATTTCAGAAGCTGCATCCATATTTCAGTCTAGAAAAAAACATTTAAGCCATGTTGCACCTGGTAAGTTAAACTGGGTGGAGGTTCCAACAGAGCCTGCTCCTTTCCCGACTCCTTTAAGGTGAGGAGAATAAGTCTCTCCAGATGAGAGATCAATAATTAAGTCTAACCTCTGCGCACTGAGGTCACCGTGGCAATCAATTTAATTCACCTCTCTTCAGGCAGCTCTGCAGATTAGCAATGGATTTGTTCGTGATCAGTAAACAAAGCAAAGGAATCATAAAGGAAACGTGTAGCTCATACTGGAACATGTGCCATCCGCTTCAGAGACTTCACAAAAATATACACTTGTTTGCAACAATTACAGTATGAGGTAAAGTGTATGTACATGTAGAATATACAGATGTTACAGATGTAGTGTTTCTGCTCAGTACGACCCAGAAATGCAACACAATGTCGTTCGTAATAAGATAATGCAATGTTTCCATTACGATCCGTCAATACTTTAGCGATGTTTACTTTGATCACTGCGGTTATATCTTGACCGCAATGCAAAGCGAGTGTGCTCACTTAACCTCCTCCGTAGACCAGACAAAAAAGCAAATAGGCATAATTCAGCCTCATTTTCTTCTAATTTGGTGGTAAATGACTCACTGTACTGTATGCCTTCCTCCCTTTCATTTCCAAGAAGCAGCGCTTAATATTTGTCGTTGGTTTTGGGTGATTATGTCTGACATTCATCCAAGCCAAGTGTACAGGAAGTGCACTAATGGACACTGGTAAACACATTTCCCACACAGCTGACAAACAGGTTGAAGATTAGATTACATTGTAATATCACTGGGTAGAAAGGGTTTGTTTTGATATTTGTGTTTATGTACAAAAGTATACAGCAATATACTACATACACTCTACAATGCTCGGGCACGGTTTACGATTCTTTATTTTGAAAAGTTATTGTGTGAATCGAGCTAAAATCAAATTCAGAGTGTCACACTGGACTATTAGATTATTGATCACTGAATATATAGAACTAATTATAAAACCTTAAGTATAAATTGATAAATAAATAATGAGCTGAAATGATTAAAGAACCAGCGGTGGACGCATTTACTGAAGTATGTACTTGAGTGATATCTTGTTAGAGTATTTACGTTTTATGCAACATCATACTTCCACTCTACTTTACATTTTGGAGGCAAACACTGTAGTTTTTCCACTGCAAGTGTTTGACAAGTCTAGTTACTAGTTACTTTGAAGATTGCATGTTGCATCAGAACCAAAGCACATCTTTAAATGTATTGATGGTATTGCTTATAGGATTAAAAACATGCTCAATATTGTAGTTTTTTACTTGTATTTTTCATACTTAAGAACGTTTATTGCCACCACTCTACTACAATGTCCTATTTTTTTTTACAAAAAATAATCTATCCAACAACTAAAGTTAGTTTCCAGATTGAGACTTCACAAAAAAGAAAAACTTGATAAGCTTATAAAAATACAACACATTGTTAAAGATAAAACCAGTGTTTTCAAACCTTTTGTGCGTGGGAACCCTGACAGAAAGCAGTGTCTGGTCGGGGCCCCTTGTCACATCTTGGATATCCATACATTTGTAGAAGTTTAAAACAAAGAGAGATTTCACTTTTAAAGCTCTCATGGTCTTGATGCGATGGAAAAAAAAGGGTCAAATTATTCATCATTTCTCAAAGCAAAGCAAACATGATGGCCAAAAATGTCACTGTCCATTTTAAAAGTTGACTTTACTTTAAAAAAGTCAGAAAACCGATCAACTCAGAATCACCAAGTGCAGCAGACTATCAAGTTTAAGTTGAACAGGCTAAAAAGTTTGAATGACCTCAAACGATTAGACTACTTTACTTGGTAATTTTTAATGTGAAGCTTTTAATGCTTTACTTCACAGATTTTACAATGTATGATGAACTTATGAATGTATGATCCTTTGATTAGGAACGCCGTAGACTAAATTAGCTAATGCCATTTATAGAAGGTGAAATTCACTTCATCTTAAGCACCATCAACTGTAGCTATTCTACTGTACACACTGATGCATCAGTTTTAACAGCTGAATAATGTCATAAATATCAGTCATGAGTACTTTAATTCAATACTTTAAGTGCATTTTGCTGTGTTTAGTTCATATAGTTTCATATTTAATGAGGTTTGTTGCTGCTCTCAAAGTGGACACTTGTTGGATATTACTCACACTCAGCAAACAAACTGATCCTAAATCAAATGCATTTTTAATTATGTTGACATTTCAAGTAAACACACAAGCTGAAACTTTCAACTGAAACATATTTTCTACAATGAAAACGTTTGCCAGCATCCAAGACAACCCTGACACTTTTGTGTTCCCTTGTACATTTTGCATGAATAAGCCCTGAAGTTGGAACATTAAAGTTGAAGACATGTTGTACTTACTGTATCTGTGTGATGCCGGTGTCGAGCTGAGCAGTCAGGGTGTTCTTCTCACCAGTGCAATAGGGCTTTTAAATAGTGTGGGGAGACTATCTGTCTGTCTGCTAATGCAGGCAAGACGCTGCCCCTTGTGACCAAATGACTCTCATGATGTTTTCACAGGGAAGGAGGCGAGCCCACGTTGTAATGAGAGAGGAAATTTGGCTATCAGTAATACATTAAGCGGCAAACATGATACCACTGTCCTGCTTTCTAGTTAATGTGAATGGATGGATGAAATCTTAATAAGGAGGGGAAGAATAGCCGCAGTGTGAAATGTGTTTTTTTAATCTTTGACACGGTAATGGTGACAGAATGTTTGTAATTTTTGGGCTCGATTACAAACTGGAAGCTTTTTCTTTCCCACTAGAGGAAAGCAGAGCTTGCGTTTATGTCCAAAACAGCCTTTACCATCACTTCAAAGTTTGAGGGGTTGTCCTTATTATTGTGTAGTATTTGAAAAGGTGAGGCTCCCTGACATTTTCAACAAACCAAAGCTCAAGCTTGACCACCCAGCTGCACACAGCATCCCATTTATCAAACTCCGCCAAAGAAACTACCTCCTTTACTGCCCCCGTTTAGGGTGAGGCCTGTCCTTTTTCCCTTCCAGCGAGTGACTCTTGACAAGACACAAGGCAGACGACCTCTAAAACCTCCTTGTTGATGGCGGGGATTAAGGAATATTCCTCCGGGAATCTTTATCAGGCAGGATTATCAGATAAGGTATATCATTAACTGAGGATTATACGAGTATTCCTACCAGCAATATCATCAAGGGAATGCGTATCTTCCGAGATTGTAGACGACTCTCTGAGTACACAAAATGTATACTGCCAAAATAAAAGTGCTGAAATTCAAACCTTTCTTTGAAATGTAGTTAATATAAATCAAGATTAATGCTTCAATAAGACACTCGGGAGAAAGCTTTGCTGTATTTTCTCTATTTTTTTCAAGTCAAGATAGCAGCTTAAACAAGTAATGTATGGAAGACTGAAACTGCCAAAAATTAATGACTCAATAAATAAATTAGATGCCCTTAAGTGTACCAAAAATGACAAATGTGAAATGTGACATAAATATTTCTGTTTTAATTTGCCTCTGTATTTATGTACTTTTAATTCCCTTATCTAATTACTCTACCATGACATTTAATTTAATCATTTAATTTATTCATTTTTCATTGATTTTGACATACTTATTTGTGTTTTTATTTCTGTATACCCGTCCCTTTGCATTTTTGAGATAATACATAAATAAATAAAATGAATGAATGAATGGATGAATTAAATGATTAGATAGATTAGAATAGTAATAATTGGGGTATAGAAGCAAATTAAAAGTCAGTGTATCAGTGTATATCAGTGTATGTCACTTTTTATAAATTAATTAATGCCTTCAGTTTAAGGTTTTATTTTTGGCGCACTTAATGGCATATTTTCATAATTATTGAGCCACTGGTTTAATTCTTTATTTATATATTTGATTTTGGCAGTTTCAGTCCTCCATATATTTTCATCTCTCTAGATACAAACATAATGACATTCCCATCAGCCTGTATGTTGTGTTAAATGTTAATTAGCAAATGTTAGCATGCTGACGTGCCTGACACTTGCTATCTTCTGTGTTTTTCACAGCAGTTCTCACTGAAACTAGTACGAGCAGGTTATTACAGTTGGATTGGAGTTGGTAGATGTTTTTACAATGTATTTAAAAAACTTGAGGATATTTAGCAACTACTTTTCTTGCTGACATCATGCCTCTGAACTAAAACACTAAACACTTCATTGCAGCTCCTGTCCCAGATCTGATTTATAGCTGAATTGTAATTAATGACCCAACAAAATCAAACAATTTTGTAATTACATTAAAGATATTAGATTTCTAGTTTGCTGCCACACAATTAAATACAAAACTAGCCATAATAATAAATGTCATCCGGTATACGTTATTCAAAACCAGACCTAGCATACATCTAATAGCTTTAAACTAATATTTGCCCGGTTATTGTTATCATAGGTTATCTTTGATATGTGCTAATGTCGGAGCAATATTTGCGGAAAAGCCACACATGCGGCAGAAGCTGGGCCCGTGTCACAAAGACGGCATTATCTCTCCAGCTGAGCTCGATGAATTGCCTGCATCAGGTTGTGTTAGATAAAAACGTAGTACCTGCAGAACAATATGGTTTGTGTTTGTTTGGGAAATGTGCGGTGGGTAATAATTTCACGTAATGAGGTGGTAGATGGAAGAGAGGGGTCAGGAAGACCAAGCGCTGTGTGCATGTGTGTGTTTTGACTAAATTTGTTTCAGAGATTGTCTTTGTGAATGCGCAATGACAATACGATTTGACTACTCGTTTAGTCGTTCGGACGGAGAATGTGTATTTAGCAGTGAAGTGGCACCAATAGCATGGTCTGCTGCACCTGTCGAATGGTGCCGCAACTGCTGACAGGGCAGTTGCTGAGCTCCGGCGCTGGAAGGGGCTACTGGGGACTAAATTATACATTCATGCCATTATGCAGAGGGCACATTGCAACATTACACACTGCGAAGATCCCCACTGCATAAAAAATGTCTTTTCTTACATGCTTGCCCACATGGTTACCCATTCATTCAGTAACAACTGTCACTAATACGCATAAAAACGTTATTTCTAATTTTTACATAGTCGTCCTGATTTACATATTGAGTGTGAGAATTCAGAGCAGGACACCCTCAAGGCAACATGGGCGAATATCGGAGTCACAAGTCACCATAACAGCTATTTACAGCTCGCTTTGAGAAAAAGTGGAAAAGCCTCTTATTGGTTTAAAAAGTGTTAAAAGGGCACGTTAACACGTCACTGTACACAAAAGTGGCTGAGAACAGCGATATGCAGAGTGCTTTATCCGCACAGCTGTCAATCAGAAGTCCACAAGGGCCTAAGTGGTGTGAGGAAGGGTTTGTGTGGTCCCTGGTAACATGTGGGACTGCGTTGGTGTTCCATCACTTATAAATGAGGTTACCTCTTAAGAGTGGCGCTGTCCTCGGGGGGCCGTGCTGCAGGCCTGGCTGTCAGACTGCTTTTTTGACACTCTATTTGTCCGCCCTGAAACCGCACTCAGCATGATTGACTATTCAATAAAAAACATCGCTGACTTATTATCAAACAAAAAGTCACTTTTTCGTCCACTGAACCGACACGACCCAACGCAACTTTTAATAAAAGGATGAACGAGTTGAGCTCGTTTGGGTTTTTTTTCATGTCCGACAGCGACAAGCTTGTCAGGCACTGTAAATGACTCCGAAACAAGGATGCAAATTTTCATTATGAATATGTTTTGCACGGGGAATCTCTTTAGTCATACTGGGGATTAGACTATTTTCCAAGCAGACAATTAACAGCTCGGAGGCATGATTTTCAGGCTTTACTGAGATGTGGAGTTATGCCAGAGACACATTTGAATTGAACGCTTCCCTTTCTTTTCTCCAAAGGAAAACATCATGCATGTATTTCTTCCTCGAGGCAAATCAAAACACACTCGGAGGTACTGCCATTAGTAACGAAAGTAAAAAAGGTGAAGAAATTAGTCTTCAGATTATTCCACACCGTGAATGGATTATGAACTTGACATCAGCCACTCAGTATTCATGTTGTTAACTTAGTCTTCAGCCTGAGTAAACACTGTAATGAATAATGATTGTGTCAGTATTTGATTTCCCTCTGTGCTAGTCTTTATTCAATCAGATTTCGGATCCGTTGTAAGACAGCACTTCTTTCAGGGGCCTGTTGTTGTAAATATTATATTTCTAAACAAAATTTTGGTCATTATCCTCTATAGATAAGAAAAAACTAGAAAAAATAAAAATGAAATAACAGCAAAACCATTAAAGATTCAACAGCAGTTGGCGAGTTTCACATCAAGCAAACACTTTTGACAGAACGCTATTCTGTTTGATGCAACTTTCATGGTTTTTAAATTTTTATTCTTGCCTCTTACAAGCTAACAACGAAGATATCCCAAACTAGGGACTGATGCGGACAGATATGAGACGTGACAGTTTTATAGAAGTGGGAATTCTTCTCTGTTGTCTGCTCCGAATCATGGTTTAGGAGGTTATCTCTGATCCTAACCCCTCGAAATGTTTCCCTTGTGGGGCTGAATTTTGATTGAGTTTTGACAGCATGACACGATAATGCTGAAGCCATTTGTGTGTGACAAGCTGAGAGGTCCGAGCTGTATTTGGCCGTGAGAACTAACACGAGAACTGGCGGTCCCTTCCTCCCAGACGATTCAAAGTGTACTGTCTGATCTGGATCATTCTCTCTCTCTCTCTCTCTCTCTCTATTCTCTCCTCGTTTTCCATCTCTCCCAGCCCCAGCTGGCCTGAGCTAAGCTGAGGTGAGCTCAACTGTATTGTCTTGAGACTACTGTGAGCATTATGACTGCTGGAACCCCCCTGAGGTCTAAATCCTTGATCCTGATGCCTGTGATTATCTTTGTGGATTCGCACAGGTCAAATTGGAAAAACAATCATGAACCGCACAGGCTGCCGCTGCTGCTTGTCAGATCAGAGACAGTATCTTTCTATCCCATCCCAGCTACACCATCTGCTCAGTTTGTTGGGCCGTGCCCTCACACACTTGTTAGTGGAGCACTGTTTTTGTCAGTATTAAATTCTTCTTATTCTTAAATTCTTCCAGGGTCAACTTTGCTGCTATATTGGTATTAATTTTGCAGCTATGTTTGTGATATACATACATACTGTGTCACCTTTACATGTGCTGCAGGTGTCCCTAAAACAATTCCTCATCATGAGCTTAGGGTGACAGGTTTGTTTTGAGTCAATCACACCAGAACAGTTCTCATGCCACGCATATCTGCAAAAAATCCAGACCACGCCCGGAGAAGAGGAGGATTTGTGTTGGGAAAAAGCGATCACTGCACTTCAAGTGCATCTCACGGAGATACCTGGAGTACTTCTTCCCCTGGGCCCACCTTTAATCCTCTTAATAACAGTATTATTCCATCTGTCAGTGCTGTGCTCCGTGCCAGTCATTAACACTAAACTTACACTAAAGCCCCTGGCCTGGTGGGCCCTCTCTTCTACCGTGGCTTATAGTGTCAGCAACAGATAAGTGAGGTTCAAGTCCGAGATAACCAGCAGTGCAAACAAACTATAGTTAGGAGTTTAAGTGTCAAAAAAAGAAAAACAAGTCAGTTGAGTTTCTTTGGCTAATTCCTCTTAGACCTACATAAGGTTTTAGTAGCTAGAGTTTAAAGCTTGAGAGCTTAAAGCTTGAGAGCTAGCAGATATACTTACCAGTAAGTAATTTGTGAATTAGTTGCAATGCTTTGAGCTAAACTACCAGTCCTTTTGTTAAAGGAGAATTCTGGTATTTCAACACCTGATCCTTATATTTACATAAGATTCTATAGCTATAACTAAAAGTTCAGATCGATCCAATTATGCCACACTAATAGAAACTCTTCAGTCATTAAATATGTGGTATCAATTTAGTAAATTGCATAAACATTGTGTTGTTCTTGTGTTACGTAATCTAAATTCTTTACAGTTTCCATACCTAATTGTCTCGGAGGATATGGTGACCACATTTCATATTAGGCTACCTTGCGGTCATAACGTAAGATAAAAGTTTGCTTAGTTGGATAAGCTAACTGTTGTGTAGCTAACTGAGCAAAAACTCACTACGTCTAAATATTTAGTAGCATCAGCTCATCTCTGTTTGGTTTTCACTGAGTGATGTGTAAATCTCCACTTCCTGTAGAAAACAGTTGAGAATGGAAACCGGTGCAGCACTTATATACTGTATATATGCCTCCCTGAGGAAATAGCTTATATTTGATTTGCTGCTTCTAAAAGTAAAAGCAGATTTCGGAGCCATTGAGTTTTAGACGGTCACGTACATATAGGATGACCAGTGCTAATAGCGCATTGTATAAACATTCTTTGTGGGTCAGTGAGGGGATCATGAGGCATGGTTAACTCCACTGCTTGGCCCAGACAAAGCTTGTTAACCCCGACACTGAGGCGGCTATGCCTGGGTTAATTCTAGCTAACCACCAGAGTATCAGAGACGAAAGCCGTTTACTTATACTTGTATCACGTAATCGCTCATCGCTTGTGTATGCACACAGCGAGGAAATGCGAGGTTCAAAAATCATCATGCAAGTGGTTGGTTCCTGCTTATTTTACTAAGCTGAGTGTAGGGAAAGAAACCAAGTGAGAGTTTATGTGATGAGCGGGATGCAGGGAGAGATGGTAGACAGAGATTAGATTGGAAGGCTGAGCAGATAAAAAAAAAAAAAAGGACATAGAGGAGATAGAGATGAGATTCAAGCCACTCCGGGATGCCCTGTTTTCTTGGCCTTATTTAGTGATTGAGGATGTGTGAGCTTGTGGACTGACAGGCATTGTGGGTAATGAACTGTCTCCACTCCACTGCAACCATTATTTTGAAGGTCAATGGACAGGGTCAAGACAACCAGCTTCACGGACCGATATCTTCCAAACTGTGGTAATGAGCGGTCGGCTTCCCCGTCTCACTTCACTGAGCTACTCTCGGTGGTGAACGGTTCTGAACAGTCACACTTGGCACTTCCTACCACACAAGTGTCCAGATACAGTTTTGAACTCACATCTTTCTTGACTTTCTTCTTTTGATAACTTAAGGGGCACTATGTAGCTCTGGAGAAGAAATTCAAACTCAGATGTTTTATATTTACAATATAAATGAGTTAATAATACAAAATCCGAAATGTTTATTGTGTTCATAACTGAATAAACAAGCTGTTCTCAGAGAAAAAAAGGGTCCCCAGAACACTGTTTGAAGCTAGAAAGGTGGCAGGGTCCGCCACATATAAACATAGTAAAACAATATGAAACTGTTCTGTCCTTAAGATCAGTTTGTTTATTCAGTCATGAAAACAAAGAGGGTTTGTTTGATTAGTTTGTTGAGGCATAAAGAAATCAGTCAATGAAGATCTTAAATTTCTTCCCCAAAACTACATAGTGCTCCTTTAAGCTGATGTGGGATCCTTGTCAATCACAAATCACCAGTTGCTTCAGGGAAAAACAAGCCATGCAGGAGGAGCTGAGCCTCATGTATTCATCAGTTGCAAAGCTAAACACTGCGCTGTAAATCTTCCACAAGGCACTGGGGCTCTGAAATTGAATCTTGCATTATTTCCTAATAAGAATGTATGTATATCCCCAAAACGACATAGTGCCCCTTTAATCACAGGTCTGCTTTACGCTGCTCCATTCCTCTCAGCTAGTGATGTGGATGTGGCAAATATAGACACAGTTTGAGTGTGCGAGAGTGAGACTGACTGTGAAAATGAGCTGCAACATTTAGTTAATGAGCATGACACCACCTTGTGGAGACAAAACAGATTTCTGACAGGGAACGCACACATCGAGGCACTTAATAAGGACAGACAGTGCCACAACCACTCCTGAGCATCACACTGTGCTTAGACAGGCAGCGCTGTTACATTTTTAATTGGAGAGGAAATGCTTATCTTTCAAATGTACCAATGCGCCCGTGGAGTCCAGCAGCATCCCAGAAAAAACGTGGCACCTCTTATTAATTCTTTTTACCTTGTGGACACAGTCTATCCCATTTCTTCTCCCAGAATTGCTGCATCAAGGACATTAGATTTGAAATGTGTTCCCACTTCGCAGTTTGAGAGGAAACACCAAATCAAACAGTGCGTTTTCTCTCTCCTCCCCACTCCCTCGCAACTCCCAAAAAATCCAATC
>OMLP01000702.1:96039-110718 GCA_900302685.1 Spondyliosoma cantharus | reverse complement strand
ATTGAAAGGAGATCCCTGCAAAGTCCCTTTTAAAAGTTTTGTGTAAAATCCAGTTTGCTGACTATGTAGCATAAAGATAATTTGTAGTATACAGATAACGTGTTTGCTTTTGCTGCATCATGAAAACACTGGTTTGTTTTTTAGCATTATTTTGTCGTTGTTAAACTTGATAACATCATAAATAAGACAGATATGTGAGAAAATACACACACAGATAAATATGTTTTTGTGGGCCATTTAAGTCCTTTTTGCGTTCTACATAATCAAAGCAGTAACTGGATGCTCTTACCATCTTATCTTCTATCTCCAGCTCCAGGCCAACGTTCTCTAGACTGGCCTCATACAACTTCCTCCTCTCCTTTAAAAAAACAAAACAAAGCAAAAATACATACATTTATTAGTTTAATATACATTTAACTCCTTATTCGACAAATTGTTTCAAATTGAGCAATTTGTTCAACAGCTTCAACAACTGACAAAATCTTATTCTGTCCATGTGAGATGAAATGTAAAATGCGAAGAGTGCATATCTGTCAAGACACAAATAAACATGTAAAATGGTCAGTGCAGCGTGTTTGAAAGGGATTTGAAACAATTTAAAGTAGGACCAACAGGTAGTGAAAAAACAGGAAACAGGTAGTGAAAGCCACTTGTTGTAGTGCAGTGGCGTGACCATGTATCACCTAGGAATTAGGTTTCATGATTTCAGAAACAGGCTAACAGAAATGGCACATCCTTGTTAGAGCTTGTTAGTCACAATTTACAGCACATGTGGATAACACACAGGAACTGGCCTCTTGTTTGCCCTTCCTTGTATAGCGGAAAAAATTAGCGACCTCCTGACCAGGTCTGTGTGTTGATTTACTGCCTCATACACATGGGATGGTGGCACAGAGATGTGAGGAGTGACAGCTCAGTGTCAGTCTTTCAGCCCTTCACAGCTGATAAAATACACCAGCAACAGTATGGAAATACTTCAGATTTAGAAAATAGGGTTGTAAGCGTATCTCTAAAAGTGACCTTAAAGAAAATCCTTGACAGGATTAGTGAGACAGCTGATAAACAGTTTATCTGACTTTATCAGTGTTGTGGTATTTGGCGTATGCCGCTGACACACACAGTGAACTCTGAGGATATCCTGTAATAAACAGTTCCTATTGTTTAAACCAAGAAGTGGAGATAACATCAACTGTTATTTTATGTGATATTTTGGGATTTCAATCAATCATATTCTGTCATTCTGAATGCGAAATACAATAACAAACACACCATCTTAAAACATACATCCAAAAAATATAAGCTATTAGAAACACATGCTTGCAGTAAGTAAACTAGTAAACAATACCTAGAGGTTATTTCTTACCTGTTTCCTTTCGCCATCTTTATCTTCAACATAGGACAGGACAAAATCAATCCTGCGCCGTCCATCACGGAAGAACACCGAGTCTTTACTGTGTTGTTGTTTGTCGATCTATAAAACCAGATAGCAGAGGTCACAACATTAAAACACACACATACACAGGCACAGTATCAGCTTTACAAGACCCTGGATGCATTCAGCACAGCAGAGCAGTCAGTCAGTCTACAGCATGTGTCAGTGGCTAACAGCAAAAGCCAAACAACAAGGCCTCCACACCACATCACACTCAAATGTTTGTCTGAAACAACAAGAATGCTGATTATCATATTTTCACTCCAGACACAAACAGCATGCTAAACGGAGGGCATTCGCTATGACTGAGATGTTTTATGTTGCTCGTGTCCATTCTATAGGATCACGTGTTAAAGAAGAAAATAGACTTTTAAAAGAATCTTTGTTGTTTCACAGAATCAAATCCAGAATCCTGCGAATGTTTTTAATTCAGGTCATCTGTCAAATCATTCCACATAACCTCAAGTTACGTGTCAAAGCAATGGAGGACAGGGCTACAACTCCAGCAGTCACATTGGTGTTCACACTCTCACATTGTTGTACTTTATTTGCCTCCACTTTTCTGCAAATCCTGAAAGCCACAGTATCTGAAAACACCTGTATTGGTGGCTAAAGAAATTCCAAGCATGTGTTAGCAGTTCAGTGACTCTCTCTTTAGCCGCTACAGGGCTGAAGAGAAATTAACTACACAGGAATGCTTTAAAGGAGGACAGGAAGGCACGACTGCTTACTGTTGGTGCTGCTTCAGCTGTTCAGAAAGCTAAAAATAACCACATACCATAAACCTCTGTCATCGCTAAACCCACAGAAATGACGTACATAGGACTGCATACAATACAGAGAACTCAGACATTTAGCATCACAATAACAATGGCTACTTTACTGTAGCTCTAATAGAGTTTGGCCTGTCAGAACGCTGTGGTCTGGGGAGGAGAGGAAGAGCACTTTACCTCCATGGCCCACTCCCTTTATGGTTATGATGCATCAGCGGAAAGGCTGGCTGCTTGATAGAGCAAAATTGCCTTTCTCCAGGGAGCACAGTCCGGCCCTTAAAGCACTGCTTCTCTCACTCTCACTCCGATCCCCCAGCCAAAGGGGCTCCATTCAGTCCACTCACCCCCCAGGACAAGCCCTCACATGCTCAGACATCCAGAAAAGGGAGAGAGACAGGAGGAGGAATACTAAGAGAGAGGTGGAGGAGACTCCTAGCAATGACATCAGCATGGGGGGATAGCATAGCTGCTGCCAGCTAGCTAGCTAATGTAATAAGAGCACAGCATCAGAGAAGGGGAGGTGACATCACAGTACTGTACCACACTGACCCACAGGAGAGTAAAAGCAACAGTCCCACAGGAATGTCCAATATTTCAGATAACCAAAAAGCACAATTGACACATAAAGAAATCCGCTCTAATAGTGCTGATAAGGGTGAACTAACTGGTACATGATCTCCAATATTTGAAACAAATACATTATACAATCTGGAGAGCTTGAAACAACAGTGTTCAAAGGGCAAAAGGGAGCCTACGAATGAGAACTGCCCTTAAACTGCCTCATGGTGGCATAAATCGAAAAAATATACAGTAAGATGCTTCCAGCTGGATCTACCCCTAGTTCCTACTGTACTTACTTGTAAGGTCATTTTTGTCTACATGTTCAACCTTTTTATGGCATTCTTAGCCCAAATTGTGCATATGTTCTAACCACCGGTCCACATTGCCTCCTGGACCGGATTGAACCATGTTGACCATGGCAGGGTGCCTTTTTTTAACTGGGACGTCGCTGCAGAAAGTCTTTAATTTTCCATAATTATAGATCAGCCGTATGGAATCAGTGCATCTGCTGGGACCTGCTCCAGCTCAGTGAAGCTGGTAGAGGCCACAGAGTTCTATACATTTGCCAACAAACCCTTAACTACTGGGTGTTCAGACGTATGCACATCTTTCATCTTAATTAGGAGGGTAAATGTAGAACATGGTGTAAGATAAATAGACTTGTAGTTTCAGGGAGGGGTTTCTTTTAAATGATACTTTGAAAGCATGTCTTTTTTGGAGTTAAAAGAGTGCTGGACAGAACTTCTGTGAAACTGGACAGGTCTTTGATTTTAAGTATATCATCATGATGTAGAATCCTCTCTACACACCATGACCTTCTGAGGACATCTCCTCTGTCCAGCCTAATTTTCTACATATCCACTCATGTATTAGTTCTACAAAATGTCATGGCAGGGTTGCAATTCTCTTTATGTTTCTCTCTGTTGTTTTTTTTTGCTATATTATTTCAACAATAGAAAACCAAAGAGTCTTTCTCCTTTTTGTATTTTCTTTGCATATTAGAACAAAGTTATGTACTGCTAAATTTAGTAAACAGTTGAATCTATATCTCTGGATTGTAGCTTTATTTTAGTTTTAAACAAAGGAAAGATTGTTTTCTCCAGAGCTTAAAAAAGGAAAAGAAAATACTCCAAGATTTTTGTACCTGATTCAGTATACCTTTCTGACAGATCACATTAACAACACTGCCGAAAAGTTGAGGGCTGCAACGATTAATCAACTAGTTGTCACCTATCAAATGAATTGCCAGATTTTAATATATGTATTGATCTGTTTCAGTAATTTTTAAGTAATACTAGAGTGGCACTCAGTTGAGCGCACACATCCCACCAACGCCCAATAGTCCCCTTTTTACTCACTCATAGATACCAGCCACCTGAACAAGCCTGATCTTTTTCATCAAGATGCATGCATTATTCCCCGAGAAATTAAAGAAATGTAAAAAAAAAAAAAAAAAAAAATCTTGTCATGGTAACGAGAGCAAGGAAAAAGAATTCTTGATCCATTCCATCCATCTGTATCCGCATCAAAAGTTAATGGTGTCTGTTCTGGGAAGAGACCCATCCTCCATCCAAGTTTAGTGGAAATCCATTCAGTTCTCTGATTCCAGCTTCTTAACTTTACACATTTCCCTGGTTTATTTATCCTCTATGACAGCATAATGAATATCTTTGGGTTGTGGACAAAACAAGAAGACGTCATCTGGGGATTTTGGAAACACTGATTGACATCTTTCACAATTTTAGGACATTTTATAGACCAAACAACTAATTGATTAATCTAGAAAATAGTCGACAGTTTAATCAACAATGCATACAATAATTGCAGTGATTTGCAGCCCTAGAAAGTTGCATAGAGCTTCAACTTCTAGCAGGAGAAAGTCCACACAGTCAGCTTTTGTTTCCATTCTTCATTACAGAGGCAATTTATAAATGTGCAGCTGCCTCCCCTCTAAAACTCCTTGATATGATCTTCAAATCTGTTAAATCATAGCCTTTAGTTGGAGGGAGTAAGATCACTTTAAAACCTTACTGCAGGGTATTTTTTTACCCCTAAAGATAAGACGCTGTTAAATGGGGTCATGATTCGACTTTTCATTAAATGGGGTGGCACGGTGTTTAAGGAAGACCACATTTTAAAAGAAGAAGCCTACAGTACATTATACGGTTAACCAACGCAGGTTCAGTCCTATCATGAGCGCAGGGCAGGGTCATGATTACAGTATAGACTATACACTTAAAGTGCACACATACACATGGATGTGCACACACAAAAACAGCAAGGCAGTAGCATGTGTGTGTGTGTGTGCGCACTTTCTAATTACGCTGTAAGACTACCAGACTGTTGCCTTCTCTTCAGTGAAGCAGACGATTATCACAGGTGAGAACAAACCGAGTGAAAAGGACTTTTCCAGTTTTAATGAACTCTCATGATGCATCAACACATACGTAGCTCATGCCTGCAAGTTTCCATTACCCTCTTCAGAAAAAAAACATGCCCTTCAGAAGCCAACATCAGCTCTCTACATAGTAATGTATATCGATTTCAACTCCAATGTCCAAGCTTTATTCCCTGAGAAGCGAATGCTGGTGGAGAAACTCAACACTGAACAGACTTTCCTCAAGAAGCAAATAAAGGTTGGCAGGCAGGCAGACATATGCATAAAGTTGCATCACATCACAAGCCTGTTTTACCATGCCATACCCTGGAACGAAACTTCAGGAATAGTGCCCGCTTTCTCGATAGCTGTGGAGGAACCGAGTGGAAAGTGAGGGAAAGCCTGACAACTAAACAAATTCAACAGCTTAAACTGTAGCAGCAACCTTACATATATCAGAGTTATTCAAAACGGATCCAAATGTCATACACTCCACACATAAACATTTGTTACACACTCACTAGCAACCACTAGATGTTTAAGTCAGGCATGGTCACAGTCAGGTCTTACTCAGTTACACAAACACAGCAGCATGCATTCGTGTCCTCGGCTGGTGTCTTACCCCAGTCAAAGCATTGATTTGCTCTAAGGTCTGAGTCTCATACTGTGGAGTGTCGCTGTGATCAGAGAGGGCCAGGGAGGCCAGGCTGGTGTTGAGAGACTCACATGTCTCTATACACACGTCAGGCATTAAAGGAGACTTTAAGTACAGTGTGAAAGGGGGAGAATAGACAGGAGCATAAAGGTTATCTCTGACTCTCTCATGACATTTACAGTTTGCAAACTATAGGTAGGAAAAAAATGTTGTAGTCTCAAAACTGGGAATAAATGCCACAAGCTGAATGTCACATGTGGGCCGCTGAGCGATGGGGGATTTACAACAAGAATCTCAGTGTGACTATTAAACTGGAAGGAGAGAAGGAAGGAAATCTGAATAAAGCATTGTACTTGTACACAGTGACCTTCCTGCTACCATGTTCACAGGAGGTCAACTGGAGGCGAAGATAAAACTATTTCTAAACAGATATCCTCCATGCATCAGTCTTGGAAAGATAAATATAAATATATAAAAAATTTTGCCAACTTTTCTGAGACAAACATATGTAACGACATTTAGAATTTGTATGAAAGGAAACTCTCACACTGATTGTGCATAATCAAAAGAAGTTGCTTTGCAGAAATATGAAAGTTAATATGAGCATGCGGTGAGTTTGGTGTTTACCCCAGATTGTTCCTGCTGGAGGGATCCTGCACTGGATGAGGCATGTTGCTGGTAGCCATTCATATCATCTGCAAGACATAAGGAACACTAAGATTAACAACAGAATTACCAGTGTTAATTATGACACAATCCTCTAATCACTGTGAAAGTATAGTAAAGAGTGGAATAGCAAATCTCAAACAGGCAGATTTGTGGCAGTAAAGTTAAGTTTCCTGAGTTGTGCCTGTGCCTGAGTTACCAGAGGAGCACTGACTGGCAGGAAATGTCGTGGTCTATATTTGTGCAGCACTCCCACAGGCCAGACAGCATGACTTAACAGGATCACTGTCGACAAATACACACAGCCATGTTGCTGCACTGCAATTCTGTTACTACAGGAGTCACTGCAGGAAATTAGACTGAGAAGACTGGTAAACCCCCCTTGTTGTGGTTAAAAGTGAAAGCAGCCTGTCTGAGGAACATGGCTTGAGCTACAATAAAGATCTGCTTCCACTTGTAAAATGCAACGAAACTCTTCCAGAGTACATTTTGAATAAAATAAAAGGCAGGGCAGATGGAAAAGCAAAAACAATCATCATGTACTGCTGGCACCACCATTGCCAAAACAAATAAAGCAAAACAAGGTTTCAGCCTCAGTGTCTGTGTTTTTAAATAGAAATGTGACCATCCTAATTGATGGTCTTTCTGAGGTTATATTTAGTCTGGACTCCACACAGAAAATGTGCTTACACAGACCTGAAACAAGCATTCAAACCATGTAATATGTAAACCTTCTCTGTCTCTCCGTTATTACACAGCAAGTCAACAAAGTACAAGTTAGTGGTTCAAAAGTAAAATGAATGACACTCATCATAAAAGCTCCTCTCCAGATCTGAAATACAGCAGAACAGTCTGTGATGCAGAACTTTGCCTTTTTATTTTGCTGGACTAAATCACTGTTTTTAACTTAAGTTCTACTTGAATGACAAAGCTCTTGATAGTGTCTCACAGTACGAATCTAACAACAAAGACACATAATTGTATCTCGAAATTTTAAAATCAAATTTGCTGTTATTGTGCATACACAGCACACTTATTGTTACGAGTATCTTTTGAGATACAGCGGGGTGTTGAAGTTTAGAGAGGCCTGTTATCCACCAGCAGTAACCCCTTGAAGAATTCTTGACAATAGCTACTATATAGTACAGACTATATATACTATGTAGTTTGAGAACACCAACACTCAAGCCAACATTTTGTGTCATCCTTAAAAAACTGTTATGATACTGAATTTGGTTTGGATTGCTTCCAAACTATATTTCTTTCACAACACATGAGAATGCATCTCAAACGGCTGAGCATATTTTTGCACAGTTGGACACAGTGTTAGAGCACTCAGTATTATCCACTCAGCTATGCCAAGAGACTTTTCCCACCTAGCTAAGAAGCCTCTACAGTTGGGGCTTTGTTCAAGAGAGAGCAGCTGATCACAGTGGAAATGCCACATGGCTGCTTCTATCTGTCTTTCTTCATTACCACAGTGACCCAACAAGAGAACAGACCTCCTCCTGTACATCTATTATTTGCACAAATAATATATATTTTACAACCAGCTTTGCTCACAATACAAAGCAAATCCTGCTGAATTCCAAAACACCTACAAGACCTTACTGCTCTTGTAGTAAATTGTGCAGCCATATGTTTTCAGTGTTACCACTGCCACCTTGCAAGGGTGTTAACATAAATCCAGCGATCTCACTTCAAACTACCAAATTCTGTATATAAACAAATTGGCTGGGTTTGTCTAATTTTTCGTCATCATGTTTAGAGTCATGTTGAGGTGAACACATACACCTGCTTTAACAGGCCAGTTCACATTACAAGACAAGAAATTAAACCCATATTTACAGTCAGGCTGAGCACTGATGCAACAACAAGCAACAAGCCAAGTTAGTCAAAATCTGCGATGTGATTTGAATATGTATACTGTGCACAAATAGTTTGTAAGCAAACTAAGACCTCTCAGCAGTTATCTCAGGACTACATTTAAAGACTCTCAGATTACATGTTTCTCTTTCATTTAAACTCTGTGTTGTCTGAAAATACTAGCAGCCTGTTAAGATGTGTAACAGTAAGACTTTTTGAGTGTATTTTTACAACCTCAAAAGTCAGTTTTGCATGCCCCCTGTCATGAAATAGAAATGCAATAAAGACGTCCTGTTCTGATGGTTTATGTAAATCCAGCCGCCATTGTAGAATCTATGTACTGCTATATTAAATTAATCAAGATTTGGAGGATTACTGTGATTGTGATGTTAGGACAATGCTGCTTTCACTGTCAGGTCAATAGACAACAATGTAACTGTAGTTCATGATCCTATCGTGATTGCTCACATTTCAGTCTCAGCTAGACTGCTATAATATAATCCTCAAATGCTGCAGATGAAACACAACACTTCTGTATTGATTCATTCAGGTAAGGATTGCTGAAATCCATCCAGGGTGCTTCATTCTCCATTCAGCAAGACCATAAATGGCTAAAAAAACGCAGTCCTCTCTCTAAACGTTTGTTTAAAACTCACATTCAGCCAGAAGCAGAGGGGGATTTTGGGTTTGTGCTGCTGGATAAAGTGGCTGTTTGCAAGTGACGGATTGTTTCCAGTAAGCAGGGCAGCTGTCAGAGGCTGGCAGGCTTTGAGTCACTGCATGCATGGAAAGAAAGTCAGACCATGAGCTCGTTGTGGTGGTAATGTACAGGGTGGATAGAGTTTAAAATAGTTTGGCGACTGCATTTAAATTAATTTGAAAATGTCTTGTGCAAATGCGTACAGGGTGGCACAGTGAAGTAAATATTGTAATTTGTCAGCTGTGTGCTGTTTACCTCAGCTGTCGATTTACAAATGTTATGTCATTATGGTTGTTTGGAAGTTTTCTATTTGTGTAAGCTATATATGCACAAAATAGATTTTTAAAAAATATATAAAACAATGTTTTAAGATCTGTAGTTTTAATGAAGCATTTGTCCAGTGTTCCTCAAAACTTTAGCCTGATTTTTAAGTTCTTCTTCAAACCATACAGACTGGGGAATACAGTGCCTACCTCAGTTTAGTCTTATATGATTTCCCAGTAGGACGGTATCTAATGAAGGTTTACAGCAACTAATGAGGATCAACAACAACTTCATAGCAGTATTTTAAATGTAAAACTACGCATCTGGCTCCGACTTTTAGCTACTCACCACTGATAGAGTCTGTTGGGCTCATCTCAATTAAACTGTCCTCTCCTGTTCTCCCCGTTATTCGGTTCATGTTGAGTCCCTCGTGCACCCGGGTCGTGTTTACCGGTCCTCGTGTACACGGAGATATCCCCTGACAGATGACTCCTGTCCGCCTTCCCACGTCTGAACTCCGTGCCGTTCTCCTTCACACTCGTCCTCTTCAGAGACGCCTTTAGCTAGCGTACCAGGCTATTTGGCAAGCTGCCCTCCTTCACCCACTGACCGACCGCGGACTGCTACATCACTCCGGCACAGAGGGAGGTTTGTGAGGGGAGTGGCTCCACACCACAAGCCAATGGTCTGATAGAACGGATATTCTACCCAAATATTTACATTTTTTGGCATGTTAAGACTGAACATAGCTAAATGGTGTTCAAATGTGCCACATTGACTTAGCAGGTGTTTGCATACAAAAGCTGACGTGAGTTAACTTGCAAGCAAGTTGGAGGCAAACTTTCTTCCATGGAGTTTATTAATTGAATTGTAGTTTTCAGCCCAGTATTATATTTACCAAGAGAGAGAGAGAGAGAGAAAAAAAAAGCTATATCGGGGCTAAGCAGGACTAACTATCTTTAAGTAATAGCTAGTCAGAGGCTGAATTTTATTGAGATGAGAGTTGGTGAAGAATGTCACTGGATTAACTGTTCTCCAATGGTTTGAGATTTGACACCTGTCAGCCAATCAGAAACGACTTTTACATGCGGGCCATAATTTGAAGCGTTAACTGTAAAAACATTTTTTTTTTTTAAATAAAATGTTTTTTTTTTAAATAATAATAACTATAATAATGATAATTTAGCTAGCTAAAATGTGATAAAAACAAATATATTGAGTCTGAGGATCTTTTTTTTTTTTTTGGAAAAAGAAGTGAAGTAGGTGTGGTGGGTGGACTGTAACACAGCTTAAAAATATGCAACAGCAGTCAAAGTCATATAATTTATTAATATGCAAGTTAGGGTAGCCTACATTAAAAGGTAACGTATTTGAAAAAAAGTAGTAGACAGCCTTCTGTGGCTCCAGAAGAAGCAGCATGTAATATGATATATTGCCTCCAGTAACGTCACTCAGTGACTAAGTTGCATTGTGGGTAATGCCGGCACCAGGTAATGAAAAGCAGTCCACATAGATTTTAACCTAGATAGAGAGCCAAAGTCACACACCCTTCCAGTGGACCCAGTGGGACCTTATTTTGGAAAAACTATTGCTGTATGGTAGCTAATAAGACAAATCATTTCTGGATCCTGCTTGAATTGTGCCATGAACTACACATATGATGTCTGTCAGTTTAAAAGTACATTTTCAGGATCAAGAAAGCCAGTTTGTCGTAATTTAAGTAAAATAACATGTTGTTTTGTTTGAAATCGCTCAGCGAACTACCTCATCTCGCTCAACACACCTCACCAACACCAACATGGCCGCCAACTTGTCACAGAAAAGGTATTCAAAAGGTTGGAAATTCCAATAAATCTGACCTTACTGACAGCTGCAGTTACATCAAACAAGTAAGTTTAATAGTTCTGCGAGGAAACTAATATACGAGATTAGCTCTACAATGTTTCAGTTATGGGTTTTGATGACCGTTCAACGAGACAGCATCACTAATGCTGCTGTTGTAGTCTTCATAATTACGTATTTTATTATTATACAATTTTATTATTGTCTTAGATTTCATTAGGTTAATGACAAGCTGCGACTTTCTAAAGCTTTCGGAAACTTGTTGGCAGGGCCAGTGGGAGAGACAGTACTGCACTTATCCAGTGGGCTGCATAAGCAGGACATACGTAAACCTGAAAGCTAGAAAACAGTTTTTGGTGTACCCTCTAGAAGAGCAGTTCAATTGGATTGAACAAGCGGTGTCTTTGCGTCTACTATGTAGTTCTTCTATATAAACCTTTGGCAGTTCTCTGGTTCACTGTATCAATATCTATTCAGTGGAACCATAGATATAGCCCTTTTTTCCCCACATGTTTTTCTTCCTTTTCTGAACCTGGAGTATTATACATTACTCATAATGACACTTAAAGACATCACTGGTGACTATAAATTTACATGCAGCTTCATCTGTGACCACAAAAGGATTTATGCTTATACTTATATACTTTTTTTTACATACAGCACATAAAAACTCCCCAAGACCTGGGAACACTCTTTAATGAGTACATTAGTGAAGTCGCCCTTTAAACCAAGACTGACTATGGTTACTAGGGTTTCTTCGGTCTTAATGCTCCCTCTCTATGTTCCCTTAGGTAATTTATGTTTGATTCAATTTGTTTGGCACAATGTCCAGAGAAAGAGCTTCCAGGAACTCCTTCACAACCAACCACGTTATTCTTAACTCATGCCTTTCCAGAACTGTTTCATATCAATGATTCCCACAAAAGACTTCAGTCTCCCACCTGAGATTTACTTAAGACATTTAAAGAGAGACATCTGTTCCCATTATAATTGGAGAGTGAACCATCAATTACCATGTAGCTATAACTGTAAAAAGACCTCAGTAAATCATTCTTTGCTTCTTCAAGGACCATGACTGTGGACTGTTTTGCTTTGCTTTGTTTTGCTTTGTTTCTTCTTGTTTGGTTTACAGTAGTGTGATGTTTGGCTTATCTTCCCTGTCGTTCACACGTCTGTATATCAGTTTTCCTCTATGACAGGGAGTTTCAGGAAAGGGTCTATCAGCAGCTCCCAGCTCCTCCCAGCCACCTCTCTACCCTGTACTTCCACTCCGGTCCAATTTAGTAGCAGTGGCCCCCTCTGTCGCCCTTCAAGTGGTTTACACAGCTCTGTACCGTTGTAATTATGTTATCCGTCTCTGTGGGGTGTGGCCGGGTACAGAAATACAGCTGCTTATTTTCTCGACCACTTTTTCTTCAGCTTCTCCTCTGTGACATGTGGGTCTTCTTGGGTGTGCACTGACGCTCACGGTTTCAAAGACTTAATGGTAAAAATCATCTCTAATAACAAGGTGTGGAGGGCCTACTGTCTGACATGCTCATTTTTCTTTTTTGCCGTTGACGGAAATAGGTCCACAGGACTGGGAGACATGGGAATTACATGGAGTATAAGCTCACAAATATCAAGTAGGCCTACTTAGATAAGATAGATGCCTAGAAATATACGGCCATGTTCAAACACAACAATACACAGGTATGAAAAATATCATTCAAGTAACAGTCCTGCATTCAAGTATTAGTATAATATACTTAATGCATTAAAAAGTGTTGACAGACAGTCAATTACTAAAAGCAGCCTAAAGTACTCATTAGTATTTAAATCTACTGGATTGTTACTGTTCATTCATTAAGCAGCATTTTAATGAAGTGGTTAAAAAAAAAACTAAAACTAAAAATGTGAACCTGTCGTATGTTTTTACTCTTGAGATAAATTGTGTTTGTCTATGTTTCATTAATGAACCTGTATTGTGGTTGTATTGCTTTATTACTCACGTTTTACTCCTGTAAAGCACTGACTCTGGAAATTGGCAGTGAAAGTAAAACTGCTGAGCAGAGGTTAGAAACCTCCAATAACACTGTAATCTTCATCCACAAATATTTACCTTTGTTACATACAAAAATGTAATAAATTGCCATGAGCAAACATATAATAAAGTGGGATTGTATAATTACTGTTACCAGATACCAGAATTTATTTAGTTTGTGGTAAGTTATGCGTTGCGAAACAAATGTTATCATAATGGCACAATGAATTAAAGGATAAGTTCACCTGAAAATAAAAAAAATCAGTAATTACCTACTAACCCTCGTGGAAAGGCGGGTGAAGTTTGTAGCCCACAAAACATTTCTTGAGCTTCACAGAAAAACAGCGCTGCAGTATTTTCCTAAACAAATGCTGAGGTGGCTGGGGACTTAAAAAATGTAAAAAAAAAATGTAAAAAAAATCGACTGTAAGAAAACATATAATGTCTCCATACAGCTCATATAGCGTTTCCAAAAGCCTTAAGATCCCAAATTGATTTGAAAAGATGTTATTCAAACTCCTTTTAGAGCGTAATCTTGACTGTAGCTGTTTAACTAAAGCGTTAGCGAACAGGGGTAGTTTTTAAAAAAAAAAAAAACAAGTTCCCATCTACATCAGCTGTTCAGGAGAATGATGCAACACTGTTTGAAGCTGTGAAGCTCCAGAAATGTTTTGTGGACTACGAAACTTCACCCAACTTTCCATCAGCGTGGGGGTGAGGACATAATGACTGAATTTTAATATTTGGGTGAACTTGTCCTTTAATTAATGCTCAATCTACAATAGGCCTGTTTAGCATTTCCACAAACATTTTCTCCATTTTGTCGATTTTAATGCTGGTTCAGTCACTGAACACTGAAAAACCTATTTTGCTGTGGTGATGGTAATGGAGAAAGCTCAGCCTTTCCATTAGGGACCTCGAGATGCTTTCAAATTGTAATTGCCTCAAAGTTTAGAAGGTTTTTTGTTTTGTTTTTGAAACAAATGCCGCTGATGTGTGGGAGGATTCAGTCACAGCCGGCTCAAAGCTTTTAACAGGCTCTTAAACTCACTGCGTTTGCCTCCATCTAGCGGCTGGTGTGTGATAACCTGCACTTCTTGAGGAGGAGGCAGCAGAGATATGTCATTACGCTGCACCTGACCAGGCGACATCGAGACAGTCTCCACTGGTCTCCAGCCTCCGAAACACACAATAAAACCTGTGTGTTAGTGTCCGTGTGTGTGTTTGTGTGTTTGTGTGTGTCTGATGAACGCATCGCTGAAGTGACTGACCCGAGAACAAAAACAGGTGGAGGCTACACAGATTAATGCTGTGACACCACCAAGCAACAGGTAGATTCGGTTTTTGACATTCCTCAGCAGCTGATACAACAGCACGTCTGTTCCTCGCGGAAGTGCGGAAGTTGCTTGCAGCCTGTTCAAAAGGGATCCCGTCAGTTTTTTACAGGCTGATCGGAGAGCGAGGCTGACACTTCGGGATCACTGACTGGTGACTGAGGCTGGTTTTTTTTTTTTTTTTCT
>OMLP01000702.1:75499-95998 GCA_900302685.1 Spondyliosoma cantharus | reverse complement strand
CGTCCACAGGAGGCAGGTAGGTGACCCCTCTGTTCATACTAATGCAGAGATTGTATCGATACACAATGGAGCTAATGCTGAAAGCTTCTGTTGTGCTCTCGTAGGCCTGCTGCTTTTTCGAACGTGACTGCCAATCTTGCACTTGTCAGACTAAACAGGTCCAACAGAAGCCAGAGCTGTACGAGACCTCACCCCTTTACAGACTACACAGCCATGCTGTAATCTAGGATGGAACAGTTAACCATAATGTAATAGAAATCACAGTATGGCTATGTGTAATAGCCAAATGAATAGAAGCCGCAGTGGGTTGGATTAAGGTGAAATGTGTGGTAGTCAAGTGCTGCAGAGGTGTCCCGGTCAACACAACCTGTCCGCCAGATGTAACAGAACATGTGTATTTGGTACAAATCCCAACAGATGTCACGTCATCGTGATTTTAACAGTTTTTCAGCCAAAATTTGAATTGTGAGGCAAAAATGATAATTACTGTGCGGTACACGCTCCTCAGATCGAGTTAGGGATATTTCAGTGTTGCACCTGATTGTTTATTCTGTCACATATGCGAATTTTTATTTTGCGTTTTTGTGAATATTTTTGGTCCCCAAAAATAATGCGACATATTTACATTTGACTTTTATTGCATATCCAAGCACATGTATATCAGCACCCATATCCCAATGTGCCTAACTCATTTTGAGTAGTGTGTATAGTGTGTATAGTGTATTACCGGTATATTATCAGCTCAATATGGGGGAAACTATAATATCTACTATTCATTGAGCCAAAAATATGAAGCCAAACTGCTTTCATTTACTAGGCAAGCACCACATTTTACAAACTCTGATACATTGGTGGGTATTTGCACCTCAGAAGTTTTAACTACTAGTAAACATGGAGAAGAAGCAGAAGAAGTGGAACTTGTTGCACTTGTGATGTCACACACAGTCTAGACAGAAGAGCCACAATCACGCTGAAGTTTTTTTGTTGTTTTTTTACAGTTTCAGGGGAAGACAACACATTTATTGCATAAGAGTCAGAGTCGCAGCCCACGAGGAGAGGCAAACCAGTCAAACATCTGGGGCCCCCCAAAGAAATTTTGGAAAAGGCCCTGATTGCTACTTATACTGGCACATTTTGCAGTGACAACTATAAACCCCCCTTTTATCACCCTATAAAGGCCCTGTACTGTGCACCACTCCTGCTTCACAAACAATGCTTTATGTGTTGATGATCACTGTGGGTTATTTACAATGTCACAACACTGAAGTTTTTAGTTATTCATCTAGGTTTTGATTGTGCTCTTTTTTAAATATTATTGATATTTGAAAATGCTGCTAATGTGAACATGAAAAAAAAGGTTCAATTTCATAAATCTTTTGTTTGTGTCTGCTTATTTAAAACATAATGTCACACTACACCTAAAAACGTCTTCTAAAAATACAATAATGTAAAATTATGGGTCATCTTTTCGGTATCGGCCATTAGAAACATGTAATTATTACTAACTCTTGCCCATCGCGAATCACATCTCAAACACAATATCTTCCAAAATAATCACAATACATTTTTTACCATATCATGTATGCCTACTATAATTAAACCAGGAACAAAATGGGATGTTTGTGTACCACTGGTATCTGCATGATCATATTGTATTTCTAGCTCTGCCACACCTTCTCTATTTTAGCCTTGCTGGAACTGTGAATAGCACATATTGTCATGACGGTGAGTGCACGTCTACATGCCATGCCGTTCAGTCAGGTGAAAATTGAACCTTCCTCACTGACAGTCCTCTTCGGTGAGTCAGGACCGTCACAGGTGTCTCTCAGTACTGTGGCATTCACTGACACACCTCCTACGTCAGAGTTAGACAGGATTCCTGGGTAGATGATGACCTTTCAGCTGATTTTCACAAGCTTATTAAAACATATCAGTGGAGTGATGACATAACATTATCCCTTATAGTAAAATCATTATATATCACTCACAGCTATATCTTTTTAGAAATTAAATCACTCACTTATGATGTATGAATTTGCTGTACATGTGTAGAGAAACTCCCCTTGACTGACAATATTTGTTCACCTTTTGTTGTTCAGCCCAGTATCGAACTGCTGGAATTAATGGGAGTGGTAAGAGAGAATGGCAATGACCAGACATCACTTCCTCCTGTGGTAAGAACTTAATTTGTCCTCTTTAACAACATGCTAACAAGTCCTGTATACCTTAAAGATAAAAAGGATAGATCTGTATAATATCCGAAAGTCTGACTCTTGCTTATTACTTTTGTCACACAGCACACACCACTATCATACGACTATGTCCTGGTCGCCAAAACAATTGAAAACCAGGAAAGGGAAGCTTTCAAGAAGCAAACTGAATACATCGAAGAACTGAAAAAAAAGAACATGAAAGTCACAGTAAGACCTCTCTTTACCCGCTCTTTCCTTTAGCCGTAAGAGGTGAACATGTTTTGCAAAGGTCATGATTCATTTGTTTACCTCGTCTTTTTTTTTACTTCTGTTAGAAAATTATAGATGATGATCTCGTCTTCTATGGGATTCAAGCCCCTAAAGAAATATTTGAGAAGTACAGGTATCTGCTCAAAGTGTCTGATGCTTGCAACTGGAGCTCGGATCAGAACATTGTACCACTCAGCACCAGGTAAAACATGTTGCCGTAGCTATTTTTGACAATCATCAGTCATTAAAATGACTTAGATGCAATGATTGTCTACATGATCCATAGGATGTTGGTCTTGTGCAAATGATCTCCAAAAGTTCCACATTAAGACAATACTATTCTTTTTTTCCTATGTGATATGGAGATGAAATCCTACCCTGTGTGTTTGAATGAATGTGATGTTCTAAATG
Source organism: Spondyliosoma cantharus (assembly GCA_900302685.1). Taxonomy (NCBI): domain Eukaryota; kingdom Metazoa; phylum Chordata; class Actinopteri; order Spariformes; family Sparidae; genus Spondyliosoma; species Spondyliosoma cantharus. The sequence continues at coordinate 93,125 of OMLP01000702.1, read as the reverse complement.
ATCTGAAAGACAGTTTGATATCTCGTTCTGCAAGTTCAGCTTCATGAGTGTTTTTCTTGTCCTCGTTTCAGAATAAGGATCGTCCACTTCATCTTGAATCACACCCCTATCCGTACAGGAGGTGAGACACACTTGGTGTATTTACAATCCCGATGCTCCTCGGGTAACCGGAAACCTAATCTTTCATGTTATTCTTCTTGCCAGAGAGTTTGAGGGATCTTCTGAAGACGAAGGTTTTTGAGGCACGGTTCTGCTTGCATGAGGTAAAAATCCTGTTTCTGTCATTCATCACGATCATTGTGTTATTGCCGGGATTTAAAACAGTTCACTGGGGCCTCCTTGATTGTATGAATAAAGACTGAAAACACGATCCACACATCCTCATACTGAAGATAGTGACACTGTAATCTTCCCGTAAATCATGTAGCTGCTCAATTGTTTTGCTTTTCTTAAAACCTGCTGAAATTATGAAGTGAAGCCTGGCAGTGGCCTTACAAAACAATAGATTGCTGCCAAATAAGAATTCACAGAGAGGCTTTGTGAGTCATCCAAGGAGAGTTGAATCCAGGGCAGCTGGACCCGGTTGTAGATTCTTGAAAACATTTAGCCTCTTATCCATGGGGCTTCTTCTCTTCTGTGTGAGTTCTGCGTGAGTCATATTAATGCAGTGAGTCATGCAAAGCTGTGAGTAAGTGGGCATGTGTGTGTGCATACACTGAAAGGTGCTGTATGTGAACATATAGCATGTTTACCGGGAGGTGAAGTCGTTTCCAAAAAGGTAAATGTCAAGGAAATCAAGATTAAAAAGAAAATATCCAACCCAAAATACGAAGCAGCATTAATCTTAATTCATCTTATATGTGTTTTAATTGTAAGTATAAGCAAGTAAAATTAGTTTAATAGATTATATTTCCACGTTGTAAGCCTCTCTTCTCAGTTTGACTGTATGCTGTTTTAACCAATATGTACGAAGGTCTTCTTCATGTTGGTGGTTTCCTTTGAATTTTTTTTCCTTCTGCTTTCAGAAAAAGAAGCAGAGAGAGCTGAAGGAGAGCTGGGCACGATGGACCGCCTGTCTCCAAGGGCAACCCATAACTGCTGTCAGGTTTGGACTACAACATAACAGCCTATTCATCACTCTGCTCTTTGCATTTGCAGTTAATGTAGGACTATTGTTTTCCATGTCATCCCACCGTTAAATAGGTTCAAGTATTAACAAGACAACAGCAATCAAGTCCCCACCCACGCATGATGCAGGCATTGTTTGGACTCATTATTTAAAGTGATGTACAGCACTTAATGCTGGCGCAGATCTGAGGTCTTTGTCTTCAGATACGCAACACAAACATGCACACTCCATGTTCCCACTTAGAAGTGAAAAACAGTATAAGCTTGGTGTCCTCCATGTCAGCCACATTAAGCCTATCAGCATAGTGACAAGATTCACTGACATCATCACTCCACACTTTGTCAAAATCAGTCAAGTACTTGTTGTCCTGGAGGTGTAATTATTCAAAATACCAAGAGGCTGAAACACCCACATGAAAACAAATATGTGTTTAATGTTGTTGAACATTGAATGTTTCTGTCTATGTCAGATTTCATTGTATTGCACGATATAATTTGCAAACGCTAGTTTAGTTAAATCCTTTAAAAAGCACAGTGTTGCCAGATTGGGCAGTTTTCTGACCAGTTGGGCATTTTGGGATTTTACAGTATATTTAGAATATAGTTATGAATTGAATTCATTTTATTCAATTGGATTTGATGTAATTGTATTTATTCTATTGAGAGGAGATAGGAGTTATTATCATCACCACCCACAACTTAAACTATAAGCACATACTTATAGCTGTAGTGTTTTATTTGCAAATCTGTGTTTTCGTTGTAACAGAAACCTCATTATGTGTTTGCATGAGAATGCATGTCGCCTACATCCCCCCCTTCCCTTTTTTTCTGTCTCTCTCTTGCATCATACATTGTGTGGGAGGTAAACTTTATCTGGGCAAAAAGGCTTGTTACATTATAGCCAGATATGTTTTGTCTTTTGTAATGTTTTCATTATTGTCAAGGCAGAGGGCAGAAATGGGGGCATTTATAGTGGCATTGTCCCATTTAGCCTCCTTTGTGTTCTAGCGCACTTGTGAATACTTTAATTTTTGTTAAATCTGGCAACACAGAAACGATAAGACATGTACATTACGTGTACAACATATTAACATATTATATAAATTGTATATATTCTTACAGTATATACAGAACGCATATGAATACATTTAATTATAATGTTGTCATTCTATCTTCATATACAATGTTTATAAATTGCAAATATAAAATTAGATATCATCAGCTCATGAGTTTTGTCATTTTCTTTTCTATGTGTCTGTGTTAATGTGTGTGTTCTCATATCAGGAACTACTTTGGTGAGAAGGTGGCCTTGTATTACCTGTGGTTGGGCTGGTACACATATCTGCTCATCCCACCCGCTCTCATTGGGGTCATAGTCTTCCTTTATGGCCTTGCCTTCTTCAACAGCTCACCCCTCATGTAAGTTTACCCGCAGCTCCACCATATCTGTGTCATAACAGAACATGTGCACTGTAATGAATAGAGTGCTTACTGTGTTGTAGAAAGGAGGTTTGTGAGGCCGACACGGTCATGTGCCCACTGTGTGACAAGAGATGCAAAGTGTGGCAGCTCTCCGACACCTGCACATATGCCAAGGTACATCAGTGCATTTACAGAAGACGGCTGAATGTTTGCTCGTCTGTTTGTGCTCACTGCTGGTCTTGTCTGCCTTCAGGTGAGCCTGCTGTTCGATAATAACGGCACAGTGCTCTTTGCGATGTTCATGGCAGTGTGGGGTGAGTGCTGTGTGTCTATACGATACAAGTATTCTTGTGTTGATAGATATAATCATGCATTTTCAGTATTCAGATCCCAGTTTTAAGATTAGTGTGATTTGTCACAGTCATACTTCCTGCAGATGGAATTGGCTCCATAGCCATTAAATCACATGAAATAGGCACATTTGATAGAAAATAATTGAAAATCAGCGTGCAGGACTCTTCTCCAATTCCATTGTTTCTCCGCCCAGACAATTTTGGCTATACAGGACAACTTGAACAAATAACTGAGACATGCGCTGCCAATGAGATGCCACATCGCTGAAAGAACCTTCTCGTCCTGGCTACTCTCATCGTAATCAGCCCTGGCCATCTGGCAGTGGGGGTGGTCATGCAGTCATCTATAAGAACATATCACTTTATGATTCACTTTTTCTGGGCAAGATGATGATTTACTGGAGTAAAGTTTACTAACATCTGTGGAAAGAGTCCGGTCATCAAGATCAGCAGCCGCAGTCTTGACATGACTGTATGTGAGGAAGTGTGTGAGGGAGGGTTGAGATACAGAAAGAGAAAGGTCAGAAAAGTGGACATTGATAATGTGCACAGCTGAATGGAAGTCCCCTATCATAATCCCATATAAAAAAGAAAAACCCATGGGAAACAAGAAGTAGTACACTGTAATTTTGGTTTCATCATCTGAAGAAAAGTTCAGCAAGGCTTGGAGCTCATATGATGCGATTTACTATTGCAGAAGCAGTTTCCCGTAAGAAGTAGGGATCAGTTCCTGAGTTTTCTTCTGCTGATTCATCTTTTCTATTTTTAACTTAAACTTTTAAACCTAAACCTAACCCTAACCCAAAGTCGGTCCAAAGTTGTTTAACCTCCTAAAACTTGAACATCTGTCTTTGTAATTGTATGTCTAAAAAGTTGTTTCAGCTGCTGGAATGGCTTTAAATGCTTTAGTGCTCAAAAACACATCAGTTTTCTCATAGTGTCCACTGTATTCCCCCTCTGTCTCTGTTTTAGCTCCTGTCTCTTGAAAGGAAGAGCAGGAGCCAATTACCCAGTCTTCTCTGATTCGTCAGCTCACACACACCTGACCCAGCACTGCTAAGAGCAATAGAGGCGCTGTGCTTAATCAATTCTTACATGCCAAACTTAGGTGTTAATTAAGCAAATGTGTAACTCTGTGACATAGTGTGATGTCACTTGAGAGGCAGTGAGTAGGGGAACATGACTAATTACAAATGGACATGAATAAAACTTGAAAACACTCATCCGTGATGATTCTGCATGAGTCACACAGATGGATTTTGAGCAGTGGTTGTGGTTGTTTCACAATAAAGACAACAGATTCCATGATCCCACGATATATACGTCTGTTGTAGATGTAAAGAGACCCCTAGTGTCGGAAATTGCATACTGTGCCTTTAATGCATGCTAGGTGGCATAAATTATCAACATCACAATGAATTTTGTTTTTAGAAACTCTCTGTTGTTCACTGCACATATTTTGCAGATTGTATGAACTCGTCTCTGATCTCCACAGCAACACTGTTTCTGGAGTTCTGGAAAAGACATCGGGCTTCCTACGTGTGCGAATGGAAAGTGTCTGATTGGTGTGAGGAGGAGGTATGAACAGTTTTTATACGTTGTTTTTATTGTATTCGAATAATATCAGGTCAGTGCTCATTGGAATTCATGGCTGTGCTTTTTTCAATTATGTAGGAGGAACTGATACTGGAAATTGTGAACAACGCCAAATGTGAACCAAAAAAATATAAGCACTCGTATCTGCGCAGCACTCTGGTTTTGATCTGCGTCACAGCTATGGTGGGTCTCATCTTAACCCTCTTCACATATTATATTTAAAGGGCTTGTACATCTTCAGGGCAGATTGAAGTTGGTGAGCAGGTGCTGCAAAAAAGACGCAGTTAATCGAGGTCCTCACATGCAGTGTTACAAATTAGTGTTTTTGTGTTTCCGCAGATATTGGTGATCATCGGCCTGACACATGCCTTGGTGGTGTTCAGGGTGATTGCAGCCGTGCTCTTGGCTGAAGGATCATGGGAGTTTCTCAGCAACCACTCGAACAGTGGAGCAATGATGCTAGGGGCCGTCCTGCATTACCTCATCATCACCGTCATGACACGGGTACACAGGTCTCTCAATGTGCATCTCTGTTTCCTGTTAGAAATACCCTCTGTGACTCTGACATGTCTTTGTCTTTGCAGATCAACAGGATTGTAGCCATGAAGCTCTGTGAAATAGGTAGGATTACTGGGCTTACTGTAATATTCTCGTTTTTATACGGGACCCCATTTGAAGGCAAAATTACACTACAGCTTTAAAATATTTTCCTTTAACAATTTCATTTTAAAATACAATGAGTTTTAGGGTCACAAACTGAAACCGAATAGTAAATAGTAAAGGTTTTCAGATGCCAGTGTGGTTGGCAGTGAGAGCAGTCAAACAAATGCAGGGGGCTGAAACAAGCAGGCAGCTATCAGACAGGAAGCAGGTCAGACACACAGATAACGGACAAATAACTCACAGGAGCCTTCAGACTGAGCAAACTTGAAGCTGTTTTCTTTTAACATGTTTTTTATGAAGCTGTGATGGCTAATGGCTTTCATCTGTTGGACACTTTCTCCCAATCTCCATGTGGGAATAGACCACAAATCAGCATTTTTACACTTAAAAAGACCATATAGACTATTTGTCTTTAAAAAGTTAGTGTTGCCTTAGAGTTTTAAATTGACTGAAATTGAGAAAATGATATGAACTATTTTTGTAATGATTCAAAACGAATACACATTTCAAGTCATATTAACTTATTGTATGATTATTAATATATCAATATGTATCAAACGTCATATAATTCAGCTGTCCTTTAATCCTTTAGTTTATGAGTATCACTGTTTAGTTTCTGTAAAAGTCTCTGGTTGAGTCAACATAACCTTTAAAATCTGAAAATACTACAAGTCAGTCCGCCTTAAATATCTTGTTTACCGGACTTTATCACTGAGAAACAGCTGCTGTAGCTGCTCATGTCAGAGCTACTTTGATCCTACATATATATGCACATATATACTGTAAAACCACCCCCAGTTAACTTTTGTCAACCTAATAGTGTGAGGGGGTAAAGAATGAATTTAATGCTAACCTTTAACCATGCTTAGCAATGTTTTAACTTTTGTTAAAGTTAACAATGACGACTTATCTTAAAAATGTTATTAAAGATTAAGATTTTTTTAAGATTAATTAATTAAAACTTGCATATGACCTTTAACAGTGTATGTTGAACAGGGGACACACAAAATCTATATTTTCTACAAATGCAATGGACCAGTGTACATCGCAGCAAGCACAGTGTCTTTGTAATGATCATGTTCATGAAGAGCTCAGGGCTCAGGATGGACATTGGAACTGGGCCACCACATACACTGATTGGGGAAATGTATAGTGTGACAAGTCAGGTGATTCAGACAAGGTGAACTGAGGGTAACTAGAGGGAGCATGAGACATGACGTGATGTGGACTTTTCAGAAAATACAATATAGTAGGAATGGAAAGAGAAAGAGAAGTAAATAAGGGAGATGAGGAAACAATCATCATTAAAATATGGGCTGGGGAAAACCCGAAGGGTCATAAGACAAACCTGAAGGTTTGCAAAATGAAGATCGAGGAAAACTGCTTGTTTCCAATTACAGTACATTACAGAAGTTTGTCTCCCCAAGCCTCTAAAGACGACCAAATTGAAACAATCTGAAAAGGGAACAGTACACTTTGAACTGCTTACAACTCGCAACAAGTGACAAGAGGTCATTCTTCGATTGAAAGGGTCACACACCAAAAAAAAGGATGTAATAATAGAGATGTAGTGTTTTATCTTTGACATGGACTCAAGAGTGACTCAATAGAGCTTTTCACAACAGATATTTTTGACTCATGGCAGGAGAAGCACAGGTGTAATTAATGATGTAACTGCAATTAGTGATTGCTCTGTCCATTTGAACTGCCCCGTGTTAGCGAGTCTAGTAAGCTGGACCAGCACTCCTTCATTAATTGCAGCCACCATGAGGTCATTGATTGCACCTGTGTTTTTCCTGCTGTGACATGTCGATTGTCTGTGTCAAAACAGTCTTTTTGGCTATTGTGTGGGGAGTCAGTCGATATGGAAGTGCTTATTATACCTTAATAATGTGGGCATTTTCATGCAATTATTATGTAATAATATAAATAGATTTAAGTTTTGTAGCAGGTCTTTTTTCTATGTGTGAGATTGTGCCATCCACTGACCAGATAGTGAACTGCATGAACACTGACATGAAGCCTGTCTCTTCCAGAGAAAACAAGATCATTTGCTGCCACAGAAAAGAGTTTCACAGTCAAGATGTTCACCTTCCAGTTCTTCACCTATTTCTCCTCCCTCTTCTACGTAGCCTTTTTTCTTGGCAGGTGAGAGCCGGTGGACTCTGATCCTTTCTAACATGATTTCAACCATATAACTCAGCTCTCAGACTCAGTTTCCCAACCTAAAGGACCTTAAATAAATGTTGAAACGAAAGGAACTCATTGACCTTGCTTATGTATACCTGGTGTCCTAATATAGAGAACCTGTGACTGGTAATGATGTGTTTTTGTAACTTACGTGACAGGATAAATGGCCATCCTGGTGGTTATGTCCGAATTGCAGGGAAATGGAGGTTAGAGGAGGTGAGTTACATATATATGGATCCCGTTAATGAATAACTGCCTATTTTAAATGATTTATTCTTGTATCGTATACTGAATATAGTGTCTTATTTCAGTGTCATCCTAGTGGATGTCTCACAGACCTGTTCATCCAAATGGCGATCATAATGGTGCTCAAGCAAACCATCAGCAACGTCTTTGAGTTCGCCGGCCCGTAAGTCGGAATCAGATTTGTGATTACGCACTGTACATGTGCACCGTATATCCACTTTACTGGGTTGGGTCTGTGTCTCTTGTTTGCATCAGTTGGCTCGGCAGGTGGTTGAAGAGAAAAAGGACACAGAAGCTCCAGAGGAAATGTGCCCACTGTTACCTGAAAGACGAGTCAGAGGCCAAACACGGAGCCGAGCTGTGCGATAACTGCAAGCTACGAGACTGGCTCAGCAACTACCGTCTCAACGATGTGGACTCCTTCAGCCTGTTCAATGAGTTTCTGGAGATGGGTATGTACTCTGCTGAATGCTTTAACAACAAAAACACTGAGTCAAGTTATGGTTCACTGTCTACATGAGTTGTTCTCAAAGTGGGGGACGGCCCTGAGTTATCACAGGGGAGAGGTTACCAAACAAAACCAATAAGGCAAGAAAATGTGACAAACCATAACTCACCCTCGGGTTTCACCAATACCAAAGAGAAACCAGAGTGTGTGCCTCTGACAGTGAGATGCCAAACAAGTTGAGACAAAGAACACAAATAGAAATGAGTTCTGTCATGCACAGCAGAGTTACTTTACTAATCTACACGCTAAAAGTTTAAAATGCATAATGCAGTGACTTGTTCCTTATTTATTTAGCCTAGTTTTTTCAGTGAGATGTCATGGTGGTGTTGCCTTTCTGTATTATTTACAGACAATGTTTAAATGGATTATAAATGAGTTTGCAAGAAAAAGACGTATGTGTGTGGAGACTTAAATAAATATTGTTATCTACAAAAGGGGGCACCGCAGAAAGAGTTCACTGGGTATATTATTGTAATATTTGTTCTTTTTTTATATTATATATTTATATTTACACATACGTACACATGGGGACGTACACACATTTATACCTACACCAGGGATAGTTTAGAATGCATTTTGTCATGCTGGTTCATTAGCATTATCATCACTATTTTCTTTTCTTCTATTTATCTATAACAGTAATAAGTAGCATCAGCAATACAAAAACACATTTGTATATTGATATATGTTAAGTTTTTAGGAATAATGTGTCAACTCACTGTTGAAAAGAATAAAGAATGAGAAAAAGCAGCTGGTACAGGTGTATTGACACAGCACAAAATTAGTATTTAAACAATTTCAAATACTCAGAACTCATATTAATCAATATTTCAATATTTTTGTCATCACTAGTGATAAGTAGGATGTGATCAAGTTAAAACACTGGTCTGCTTTTGGTAAATAACATTCTTCTTTGCTCTTTCCTCAGTGATCCAGTTCAGCTTTACCACCATATTCGTGGCAGCATTTCCTCTGGCTCCTCTGCTCGCCCTCATTAATAATGTCATTGAAATTCGATTGGATGCCATTAAAATGGTCACTCTGGAGCGCAGACTGGTTCCCAAGAAAACCAACGATATCGGTGAGGGTCACATTCAAGTCTTAGTTGGCATTATGACAGTGAATTGATGCTTCCCTGTTAAAACTGAATGTTTCCTTGGCTCAGGTGTGTGGATAGACGTGTTGGAGGCTATCGGTGTCTTAGCTGTCATAGCGAATGGGCTGGTCATTGGTGTATCTTCAGACTTCATCCCTCGATTGGTGTACCATTACCGCTATGGCCCATGTGCCAACAGCAACGCAACAGACGTTGAGTGAGAATTCTTCTTGTGTCTTCAAAATGTTTACATTATGTCATGTTGTGTGCAATGCCCACGTTTGAATACATTTCTCTTTTTTTCAAGCTGCATGGCTGGCTACATCAACAACTCTCTCTCCATCGCACGAATGGGCGACCAGAGCATTCTCAAGGAGTTTTCAGCCAATCAGATGGTCACTGCGAGTGGCCTGAATGTTTCTCAATGCAGGTTTGTTCTCTTTTTATCGTATTTGTCTTCAGCAACTGACAAGTTTTTTAACCGGCACGACTCTGACATTTAGGATAGAAGAAACCCAAGTCGAAACATGTCATTTGAATAACAAAACAGTGGAAAGTGCTCATTCTGTTCAGTGTTTGCTGATAATGTCTGCCTTCTGTTATTCTTCACAGCTACAAGGACTACAGGAGTAACGAGGACTACAGCTTAACCCCACAGTTCTGGCTCATTTTAGCTGTGCGCTTTGCATTTGTCATCCTGTTTGAGGTGAGCCTCAACCATGACCTTATAAGAATCTGATAACCACCTTTTCTTATGACCTCCTGTTTGTACTTTTATGTACTGTAGCAAGACGACTACGTCTAATTCAAACCTGAGGATGTCATACACAGGTTTCGGTGCAGTAAGTTTACATTCCTAACATGTTCCTCTCTGCTTGCAGCACGTTGTCGTCATATGCAAGTTCATTGCGGCCTGGTTCGTGCCGAGCGCTCCCATGCAGGTCAAGAACGACAGACTCTTTGATAAACTCAACAGGCTAAAAGAGGAACTCAAGTGAGTCTCAATATGTGGTTAGACTGGAATGACACCCAGTTTCCCAAAAAGAAAAAAACGCTCTTGTGCCTTTGTTTTCAAACTGTTACGCAATAACGTAATATAATATGACACATGCCTCGTGTGATTTTGCTTAAGTGTTGTACATACTGTAAGTTAATACAGCGGTTCCCGAAGTTTCTCTGTCATGCCCTAGATATAGATTCACTCATCTGATACGCTGGATCAGTAGTGATGCTGATACCTATCCTATTTGTTGGATCTGGTATCGTCCATGGTGTGTCTGATTCACAAGAAATGCAGTTTCATTATCAGTGTCAGTCTGAACATGTAGTGTTTCTGCTGACTTTGTTTTTGGAGCCACTAAATTGATCTACATCAAAATGAACACAGGAGAGAAGTTGGATCGGTGCATCTCTTGTCCAAACATGGACTGCATTTTTCTTTATTTTATTTCAAATTAAAAAATCTAGTTAAACATGGCCCTTGTTGCCAGTTTTCACAAAAGACACAAGGTGCTCCTGTATTTGCGGGGATCTCAAAAGCAAGATTGTCAAATTAAAATTTGTTTGGTTAATTAGCATAACTTTTTTCAAAGGTCTGTGTATCTTGTGTTTTACATGTTGTTTTAATGTCTGAAAAAAAATCTAGCTAAGTCCTTCACAGCCGACGATCTGACTTGTCATAGCAGGAAAGGCTCAGATACAGCAAATTACATTAATGATGGCTCATTAACAACGAGCACTGCAGTGCCACAAATTAGTGCTCTTATTAGTCACACCTGTGTTGGAAGTCAAAATGTCTGCGCTGAAAAATGTCTAATACCCAAGTGGTATTATTGTTGGCACCACTGTTGCAAAGACAACTGGATTGTTTCTGTTTTTTTCCCAGAGTTGCATGTAACAACAACACAAGACAAACGTGACTTTATTCAGTCAGTTAGTCTATAATAGAAATAGATCACTGCTTAACCTTCCTTCTTCCAGGTGACCCTGTGCCCACTGGAAGACAAAATTGTATAGTGGAAGTGAGGTTTGCAGGGAACCAAAATGAAAAGGAACTTCCTCCTGAGCTTGACATTTTACATTTTTTGTATTAGCATTTGCATGTGACAAAATTATTTCCTCAGTTTCTAAAATAGGAGTGAAGGAATGGCAGCTATGATTATACAGTACAGCCAGCACTTACTCATGATTTAATTCTGAGAGGTATACATTTAAAAAAAGACTTATGTAACACCCCCAAACTTTATTTACTGGGTTTTGCAATTGTGCCACAAGAGAGGAGGGACAAGGTTTATATCCACTTTGTAAAAGTAACAATTTACATAAAGCTTAATGCCAAAACAGCTTACAATATTCCACGGAATGTAAGGCTATTTTGATAGGATATCACAATCTTACCACAATCCTCTGTGTGATCACAGCCATCAACATCATGTCATCATAATCATCATTAGCAGTGACTGTAACAGTAACAACCTTTTTAAAGTCTTTTTTTTTAAGATGTGATCACTTCTTGTAGATGCTTCCACTAACAAATCCTATCTTTCATTTCTTCCAGTTCATTTGAAGCGTGACAGCATTCAGACACTCAAATGTTACACGTTTTCCCCCCTGAGGACATGAACCCAGTGTTGCCTTGTGCATTGAAAGTGTCCGGACTATCACAGTGTTGAGTCAAACTTAAAAGCCATTAATCACCTCCCTGAAGGGTTCAGAGCTCTGGAGGACTCCCGCTCGCTCTTATTGTTTGCAGTTAAATGTGAAGTGTTGGCTATCTGGATTTTGATCTGTGAAATGGACTTTGAAGACAGACAAATTTTTCTTGGACAGAACTGATTGTACAGTAACTAATTTTACTGACATGATATTATTCTTATTCTATTTTAAGAATGCACTGATAGCTTACTGTTGGATCTCTATATTTGTGAGACGTATGTGAGTGTTTTTATTAAACGCCTAAACCTAATTTATACCGCTCCTGTACATACAGTACTGATTGTGTGTTACGATGTTGCCTTACACTGTAAAAATGCACTGCGATGAATGTCTTTGCTGCAGACAGATTCTGTTGCTGACTTTTTGTCAATCAGACACAGGAATGTTTTGCATTTTACTATTTTGTATTATTGAATAAAAGAGGGAACTTTTGGCCTCATGTAATGTCTTTTGAATTTAGGCTCAGTCAATTAAAATATGTGTCATATTTGAGATTTTGAATTGAAGTAAAAACTTTCTGCGTTGGTGTCATCTGCCTTTTTTGTCTAAGCTACAGTATTTAAATAATAGTTGTGTCAGTGTTTTCTTCAGGGCTTCAGCTGGAATTAAGGGCACCCAGACCAGGTTATTGTTTATGTGACTTATGGGATTTAATTGGAGGATTTTGCATTCTTTCAGTACACAAAAGTCACATGTAGTGGTATTTGTTAGTCTCAGTATTTGTACCTCTTTTTGTTACCTGTTGTGCTTAACTACAGACTTAATCATGAAAAACCTTGATTACTTAAGCTGTCTGATATTCAAATTCACAGCTACAATATAGATCTGTTATTAGAAATTGAAAACTCATTAACATGGTTTGATGGTTGACGAACATTTCTAATTGCAAATAGTATTGGTTTATTGTGATTAAAAATAACAAGACCAATGTACAGTACAAATTAGTTAGTAGCAAAAGAAAAAAAAATGTTAAAGTTTAAAGGCACAATAACAAAGTGTCAAAGAATATGTGCATGAATGTAAAAGAAAAACAGCTTGTAAGATGAATTTATATAAGTCAAAGATTGTTAAATACTAAAACTACTACTAAAGTCACTACAATAAACCAAAGGCCACTGAAAACATGCATGTGATGTTTTTTTTTCTTCTTTTAACAACCTGGTAACCCAAAGTTCTTCCTGTACAAAGTGCCTACATTTGAACACTAGTAGAGCAGAAGTAGTAGAACAGTAGGTTAAATTTAGGGGTGCAGTGTATTCGTATACACGCCTGTGTGTGTACATATCCCATGGTAGGTCATTATTAAGAGATATAAAAAATCATGATTATGAGATCCATTATGAGATTTATTTAAAGTCCAGCTTGAGATGAGTGAAGAGATATGAGATAAAAGCCTGTCTAAAATGCTTAGACTAAATGTCATAATTCAAAATTATTCATTCATTATGAGATTTATGTCATATTTATTACTCTTTATATGACTCTCAAAATGAATCCTTTTATCTCATAATTTCGACGATTGATCTAATGAGTATGACTATTTCTCATTATTTGCATCACATAATTGTGAACTTTCTATCATATACCTTTGGCTTTTTTTACTTATAATAAGTCAACATAATAATTATACGATTGGGAATATTCTCATCAAGGCTCAGTTTTCATCCTTTGTTTTAATTTAAATGGCGGAAAAAGGCTTCCATACAGGTGGATGTATCCTGTTTTAGTTTCCCTCCGCCACCTGTCTTCACTTCTTACAGTGTTTTTTTTTTACAGCAGGTGAACAGCCAGTGCACGCGTCACGTGACCCCGGGGAGCCAATAGGCAGCAGAGTTTCAGGTCTCTACAGGTGCAGGTGATCGACCAGAAGTCTGACGTCTACACAGTCGCCTGTGCGGCTCTGCTCCACGTAACTAAACTATGTAATAAAGTAATGCGTTACTTACAGACAGTGATGTAGGTCAGGTCAGGTCTTCACTCGGTTCATTTCTCACCTGAGGAAGAGGAGGAGTGAAACTGCGGCTCATGGCTGTGATTTACGTCGCTTTCTTGTTGGTGTGCTGTGTTCAGTGGGACAAGACTTTCCTCGCAGCCGGTAAGGAAGAATAAAATGTATTTACTGGAATCATATGAACGTTTTTATTGTTTACTCTAGTTGTAAATACTCTGAGTGCGTTGACAATTGTAGGATTCACCTTGTTGTTGTTTAATGACCTGTGAGTCATTCAGACTGACGGGATGCCGGCTGGGTAAACACCGGGTCAGTACGCATGTGGTCAAGTGTGTGTGCAGGGTCAGTACCTGACACACGGTCACATGATGTTGCCTGGCAACATGGAGACCAGATCCGGACTTTGGATCCGGATGTGTGTCCATTTGTTTTGAAACAAGGAAAATAAAACAAAGGCAAGTCAGAGAAGGAACAGAAAGAGGGACCTGCAAGGAACCAGAGAGGGACGAGAGAGGGAACGGGAGGGAACAGAGAGAGGGAGCACAGACAGGAACCAGACAGGAACCAGAGAGGGCAGTTGTTCGGGTTATTTGTCGGTTTTGGGCACCATCAGTCACGATGGGCGCATGCGCAGAACAGCCTGAAGAACAGGTTTCCACCGGGCAGTCCTCATTAGTCAGGCTGTCTCAGATGTGTCTTAAATGTGTCCTGACACAGGGGCAGTCAGCTGATGTGAGAGTTGTACGCACTGAATATGTCCTCAAACAGCAAAGACGAGTCAGTGCTGCCATCTCAGTCAGCAAAAAGCACTTTGCTCTCAGTCTGCCAGGGTGAAAGAGTAAACAAGTTCACCTTCATGCACCATTAGACACTCAGTGTTCAGCCAACAGCTACTACACAGTGCTCTGAAGCTCCTCAGGCTGTATTCAAAGTGGAGGAAAACCACGTCTTCTCTATTTGTTGCTGCCTGTATATGATTACACATCATAAAGTAGAGACGTGACAGTACAATGCCACTCCTACTTTGATGTGACTATGATATGACGGACACATTGAATACAGCTTTTCCTTTTTTATTTGAGTCATTATAAATTCAGTTCAGGCCAGGTCATGGCAGGTTGCAGCTCGGGTGTTAGTGTCACAGCAAACCCTGGCCTCATAAAGGATCAGTGCTCTGTGTCTAGAGCTGCACAATTAATTGTTTAATCGTCAATAAAGTGGTAGCCATATGCCACTTTCACGGTATACTGTAATACATACTGCAAATGAACATTTGCTTACATACGCTAATGAATTATCCCATAATAATCTTGAATGAGTATATTCACTATATTTAAAGATTATATTACGTTTTATGTCTGTCAGGACTAGGGGTCGACTGATATGACTTTTCAAGGCCGATACAGATTATTAGAAATCAAGAAGACAGAGTAGTTTTTATGACCGATATTCATTTGCAGTGAAATGAAACTCTCTGAGTCAACAACCATGGTGGTCTAAAGTACAATTTTATTTCAGGTGCTTTACTTGGGTACTTCGATTTACTGCTACTCTAAACTTTCATACATTTAGTTACTAGTTACTTTGCTGATTCAGATTAGTCAGTGTTTATAAACTGTTGTTAAATTGTGACGTGTAAACAATCAGATAGTGTTGTGGGCGGGACATTGTGTAAGAGGATGCTGCATCAGAGCCAAAGTAGCACATGTAGTCACAACAGTGTGACAACGCAAGAATGGATAGAAATGACGTGCTGTACTACATGATATTGATTTATGTGTATACCATGATTATCAGTATTTCACTTTTGAATATCAGAAAATTAAAAGAACACAATCTCACAAAGTGAGAAAAAATTCCTTCATCCGTCTCTTTTTACCTGGATCTGGACTCAAAGTCAATGGGGTATATTCTGGGCTGAGACTCATCCTCCATCCGAGTTTTGTGGAAATCTGTTCTGTAGTTTTTGTTTAATCCTGCTGACGAACCAACAAACTAACTGGCACAGATGAAAACATGAACTCTTTGGTGGAGGTCAAAACCAGTAGTTGCAGCTCTAAATGTGTCCATGACTTGAGGAATTGGAGTCACTTTTTGTAAAGAAATAGTCTAATTGATGCATCATTAATGTAACAAGGACTAGTCTAACTCCCTCTGTCTCTATTTGTAGCTCAGACCTGTGTGGATGAGAGCAGGTTTAAGGAGCAGGTGCTTTATGTGGGGCAGCAGAAGCCTCCGTATCAGCTTCACTGCCCCCTGGAGCTTGTTCAGCCCCAGAGCTCCCTCAAGCTGACCTGGCAGAAGGACTGTCAGCAACTCGTCGCCCAGGAGGGGAAGGCCTCACTGGAGTTTTCCAGCCTCAGCTTGGAGGACCAAGGGAACTACACATGTATGCAACAGGAAAACAGCAGCACCTCGTTCACTGTGCGTCTCATAGTTAAAGGTACATATTATGCCCATGTGTAAGTGCAATGAAGTCATCTGTGGCTCTCTCTGTAAGAT
This sequence comes from Spondyliosoma cantharus, assembly GCA_900302685.1. Lineage (NCBI taxonomy): Eukaryota > Metazoa > Chordata > Actinopteri > Spariformes > Sparidae > Spondyliosoma > Spondyliosoma cantharus. The sequence goes on along the minus strand of OMLP01000702.1, from coordinate 76,755 downwards.
GTTATTTGCAGTAAATGCAGAGTTTTCATGTGCTTGACGAGGCTAGTTGAACGGTTACACTTGCAGGAAGGCATTTTGTTTCAACCTGCCGTGCAGTGCACAGGAAGGCCCCTATTGTCTGGAGTGAACACAGATAACAGTGGTATGTCTTCACACAGAGTCCCAGTGCTCCAAAGCCCCGGAGTTTAAACCTAATGGGGGCCTGATCAGACTCTGGAAGAATGTGGGCTCTTCTGTGATACTGAACTGCACCGCCCTCCTCCTCTGGGACCCAACAGAGGAGCAATGTGACACCACGCTGCAGTGGAGGAAAGATGGCCAACCCCTCACCAATCACACACTCTACACCCAGAATACTTCATCATGGTGATTTGAAGCTTTTAAGACATCAGTTTTTCATCATTTATAGTATACAACCCTGATACCAAAAACATTGGGAAGCTGTGTGAACCATAAATAAAACATGTGATTGTTTGAGATTAATACATGGGCTTGGGAACACTTCATAAAACAGTTGTCAGTAAACACAGTTTGTTTGAAAGTAATCTTTGTATTTTTGGTTACCCCGCTTTCTAATGTTTCTGGAATCTGGGTTGTAACTGCCTCAAAAAAATTGTCTGAGAGTGGAAGTAAGATCAAGTTTCCTGCCCTACTTTTCAGGTCTCCTGTTGCCGGCCAGCTGATGGTAAACAGTCTACTGGTGATCACCCTCAGACAGCTGGACGATTTTGGGCTCTACAGCTGCACAGTGAGGAACGTTTCCTCTGACTTCCGCCTCGACAGTTCAATAAGTAAGACGAGTTAAGATAACGTCCTACATATGTTGGGTCTTTAACGTGCTGTCCTGCAACTAGTGTTATCTATCTAAAAAAAATTAACTCCCGAAAAAATTATAGTTGAAAAATGATATCAGACAATAGATAGCCTGTGTGGGTATGAAGCCATTGCAACAGCTTCTTTTTACCAATGGACACAAACAGTTAATCAGCTGTCCTTTGGCTCATGACCAGTCTTTCCAGAAATTGTATTTTGCAAATATGTAAAAATGTGTTGAATGTGAATGTTCCTGTTTTTGTCAGACAAGGTGTCCCAAAGGTATCCAGTCCCTCCCCCTTAATTAAGAGACCCTCTGCAGGCGTAAATGTGACTGGAGGGTGTAGGGATCACATTGGAGTGGGGCCACCTTCACACACACACACACACACACACACACACACACACACACACACACACACACACACACAAACACACACAAC
>OMLP01000702.1:39292-57197 GCA_900302685.1 Spondyliosoma cantharus | reverse complement strand
CTTACCTTGTGCGAGCGGGACGGCATGCAGCTACACGCACCCACCCACACACACACACACACACACACACACACACACACACACACACTAACAAAACTATCTGCTGGGACTTGTCCACCTGCACACAGTCAGCAGTTGTTAAAGAGAGTAGATACAGAGGTGGAGGCTTTCTGCATTTTCTTCTCACATATGAACACTGCAGCATTTGGTTTTTTTAATTGGTTTTCACAATGAGCTTCTCTAAATGAATCAGTGCCTTTATTGTCAATGACATGTAGCGGCTGTCCTTGGCAGTGCAAGAAAGAAGAAGTGAAAATAAAAGAATAGAAGAAGAGATCTGCGTGTTAAAGTGGCTCCGTGGAGGCTGGTTGTTAGTTAGTTAGTTTATCTTAGCTGACTCCATTTCTACACTGACATTAGCTTCTGTTGCTCTCTGTTAGCAGAGTGGGACTGTGCGTGAAGTAACATCCTTTGGACTGCTGCAGAAAAATTGTGTCCGTCCCAAAGAAATCCACAGTCCAGTGGCGTTACGCAACGTATACCAAACGTCCACTGGCCCGCAGAGACAACTTCTATTCGATGACTAACTCTTTGATGGCATGTGATTTTCATGTCACAATCCGCTCACATACAGTCAATAAACTTAATAAATGTAAATCGCTACAAATTATTATGTAGAACCACTTTAATGTAAAAAATCGTAAAATATCTCGTGGTGAGAAAAGACGATGAAGAAACAAAGCAGTGATAATAATAAAAGTATTCTTAGCACTATATTACTATACCTAGCAGGGATGTTGCAATGTTGTGATATCCACAGTAACCATGACATTAAAATATGAAATACTGATATTGTGTTAACGATACACGTGATAATCCAGCGAAGATGCTGGGCCTCGTGAATCGTTTCATTACTGAGTTAATCTGGTTGCCTTCTGATATCCACCACACCACACCTATATACAGTACAAATCCTGTGATGAATCTAGTGGAATCATTGCACATGACTGTTTGTCATTGGGTAATATTCACATTGTTACACTACAAACTGAGTCAGAGATACACATTTACTATGATGAGTCAATTAAGGGTAAAGTATTAAGTACGTCTGAAGTGAGTACAGAGTGAAGCAACAAACCACTGAAATGTGGTTCAAATAAGGGTGGATATGACATGGCGGCATTTTATGACTTTACAATATGTTTACTCCCAGCAGAGCCCCGGGCGAAGGACGGGAAGAGATAACACTGTCAAGCATCTCGCTCAGCCTACTGGGTGTACACTGTACTATAATGGAGGTTAAAAAACAGAATGTTTTGACCCATTTAGCAGAAGAGCTGTGTGTGTTTTTTACATTCCAGCTATCAAATATGACAGGCGCAGTATGTGTTTCTGTTGAAGCAGGTATTGTCGGCGCCGTTGGGAAATTGCAGAAACAAGAACGGTGAGAAAAAGATTCTACTTCTTCAGAGGTCATAAAAATAAAAAGGGACCTGACATCCAGCTGCTCCCTGTAATCTGAGGGAACACAATGAATTATGGGTCGTGAAGGAATGTCTCCATGAGAAAAGCAGGCAGGTGTACAGGCCTCAGTCACCAGATTTCAGAGGCGACACAAGACAACACTGTGTCCTTGCGGAGCTCGCCGCTTGACTCCAATTCAGCTCTTTAGGCGCACCAAACCATCAAATGTGTCATAACGATCTAGTAAACTAATTACAAAACTTCCTGGAGCTGTTTAATTTCCCCTGTGGGAGTCTCGTCTCTGCTAACATAACAGTTCCCCCTTGACTGTCTGTGCGCCACTGGGCTCAGACAATGTTAACCTCTCTGAACAGACAAACACGACTGCTGGTTCTCACGACACCGTCATCTCCCAGGTACCTCCGCGCGAACCCTCACCTCTTAAAGCTGACTAAGACCTGAAACCCAATCCCACAGACGGTGACTTTCACCTCGCCCCGCTATCAGGGAAGTTTATGAAAGCGGCGCTTGTTTGGGCCTGTTACACATTAACCCTTTCTCATGTGCAGGTACACCACACACAGGATCGCTGCTGCATGAGACGGACCTGAGGAGCAGCTGATTGGACAGATTCCTCGATGATTTGATGCAATGAAGCCAGTAATGCATCTGCATTACTGGCACGCACACACACACACACACACACACACACACACACACACACACACACACACACACACAGGGAGTATAATTGCAGAACATACTCTTACATTTGAAAGTAAAAGTGACTACACTGATCTGAGTCACTTTGGGGATTTACGAATAAAATAAAAGAGAAACTACCTCGACCAGTCTCTCGCTCACTCTTTGGAAACTGGATTAATCATTTACGTGATTCCTCATGAGAAAAGTCACAAAATGTGAATAGTTTCTTATTTTCTTGGTCTCCCACGGGGACACTGATTGTCTTTGTGTTTTAAAGTGACAAAACTTTAAAGACAAGACGTTTGAAGACACTATGATGGACATTTTCTTTCTATTTTCTGACATTTTACGCACAAAACAATCAGTAAATGGGGACAAAGTTCAGTAGATAAACCAAAAAAGGGAAAATCCTGGCCAGTTCACAATCTATGGATGTGTTTCCGTGACGCGAAATGAACCTTGGAGGGGTTTTAATTTCGAAATATAAACAGGAATATGTCGTATTTGCTATGAGAGATGTTCAATAGTTGATGTGTCATCTGTTACAGCTCTAATAACAAATCCACAGGCCATAAAAGGCCAATTTCATGTAATATATTGGGCGTTAAGCCAAAGGAAACAAGGTAACATGACTGACTGGTTAGATAACACCTTCAATTACCCGTCCACAGCACAGATAGGGGACCATAAAGTCAGCACCGTGCCAGACAATGGCACCTGTAGCTGTGGGGACTGTGAGCGGTTCACCTCCCGGAGCCTCGTCAGCTCAAAGTAAGCTCTCGCACGGAAACACTGACATGAAGAGGGACATAAAGCCCATGTAGCAAATGAAAAGTGAGTTGAGACTTGTTATTATTTACCTGACATGGCGTAGTGTGCGGCTGATCCGTTTTGACGCGGAAGTGTGGACTTCTCCGCCATTCTCATCTGGACCTGCTGCTGGACGCGCCGCTCTCTGGCCACCGCGTCCGACACGGAGCTCCCGTTCCCGAGCTGCATCTCGGTCGGCAGCCCGTAGGTGGTGACCGAGGTGTTCGGCTGTAAAGCGGAGAAAAATGTGTTATCTGAAGCCATGGCACTCATGGTGACGAGTTTCGAGGAGCGGGACGCGGGGTAAGGGCGTCTGTATAACACAGTTGTGTGGACAGACTGTGCGCGGCTGGAAGTGTGTGGAGGAGCGCAGAGAGGCGCAGGGAGCAGCGGGAGGTGGAGCCTCGCGAGCTGATATCACAGTACCTGACTCACAGGTGCTGATATGCTTCCGCCTCTTTGAGGTTGTGCCGCGGTCGTAATCTTTATTAAAGTTTGAATACATTCCAGTACAGTATTTCTCAGTGTCCATATTTGTTGAGTCGTGTTACCAGACCAACATCTCGACTGACCATGTTTAGCCCTCCACACTGTCTTCCACTTTGGATTATACGTTTTTCTCTTGCCTCTACCTGCCGGAGCTCCTGACTCACCGGTCAGCTATTCTTTTAGATACGATCTCAGTGTGCTGCTGGTTCAGTCAGATTCTTAAATCAGATAAGTGTTTAAGGAAAGAACTAAACGACTTGATTTCACTTTCTTTGTGTTGGTAGGTAGGCCTCTGTAACTAAGTACATGTAATGTGGCCCCTATACACAAAAACACAACATTTCAGTAAACACAACAACCTTTAAGTAAACACTGCATTTCAGAAATGTTGTTCTGTTTGGTGAAATATGACCCTTTCTGAAATATGGTTATGTTTTCTGAAATGTTGTTGTGTTTTGACCCCAACGTACAATTTACCCAAGTGGACAAAGTATTGTGCTTTACTTATTTCCATTCCATGCTGCTTGATATTTCTAATGTACTACAATTCAGAGGGATATGTTTTTTAATTCCATCTGTAATCTTTATTTCCCGGCTGTTCGGTAGATTAAGATTTTAGACGGAAAACAAATAAGAAGCTTATGATAAGAATATGATGCACTGTTATAGATTAAACCACCCAGCAGTATAGTTAAAGCCAGCTCCACCCAGAACACAACAGTGATATATAACTTAACATATAACGCATAACACAAATACATATAATAGAATAAGAAATACGTTTTCTGCATTTACATAAAAAGTAAACAATTCACACTTTCAACCCTGAACTTTAATCTGTAAGGGAGTACTTGGCCTACTTTTAGTTATAATTGGAGTACTTTCCCCACCGCTGTTTGATGAAGGTTGAGCTCTGATGGAAACACATTGATGTGTGCCTGAGTATTTCAAGTTTTCAAAGTATATTCCTCTTTAATGTGTATTTGTCTTTCTTAGGTGAGAAAACGGTCATTTAATGTATCATCTTGGAACCTGCAGGCTTATTAAACAATGAAGGTAAACAGTGAAAGTGTGAGTGCGGACAAATCAGGTTAAACAACTGTCAGTCATTCAGCCTAGTGATTATTAGTCAGTGAATTTAACAATGAAGTCGGCCATACTCTCTGTTTCATTAGCACCATGATGCAACAGTTCAAATGTTATAAAGCTATTGTTTACAGTGGTGTAATGTAACTAAGCACAAGTATGAGTATTTTCATTTTATGCTACTTTAAACTTCTACTCCCCTACGTTTATTAAACATCAGAGACCATTTAAACTCGGGTTGTTCATACAAAATGATACAAATAAACACATAAATGATGATGTGTTATTGTAGATTCAGTAATAGTCAAGAAAGTAACTGATATTTGCTCCATCATCTGTATCAGCTGCAACATTAAACTGGTGAAGACATTCATGCGTCACTACTCGCATTTCAGTTGTATAATATACATGATTCTGTAAAAGGCCATTCTGCAGGATGAGTTCTTTTATTTTTGCTACTTAAAGTATATGTTGATGCTAATACTCGTGTACTTGTGCAGGACTTTTTCTTCTAACTGAGTATTTCTACATTGTGGTATCACTCCTACTTTTATTTTGGTAAAAGACCTGAGTACTTCTTCCACTGGTGGTTGTTTAGTTTGGCAAAAAAAGACGTATTTATTTGATTATCAAACAGCAATGGATCGTAAACATAGTTACATAAAACCACTGTGTACAGGGTCTCAGCCGAAGCTCATCTATCCTTCCAGTCTGTTTCTCACGGTGAGTTTTGTGCCAGCCAATCCAGTCAACAAATAAAATTATGTAATGTGTTCATTTTATTTCGTCCCCACCCCTCAGTGGAGGTGTAACCATCGCCTGATCACTGGATACTGCTGTTCTTTTTGAATATAATACATGTACATCCCACAAACTTAATTCTTCAGTTGGCAGCAGTGAAGCACGTCGAGTTCTCAGTAGTTTGACAGCTTTGTGACAGTGACGTTCCTCGTCAGTGATGTTCTAACTAAAATTGATATGTTGAGCTGAACCTTGCAGATGACGGCAACAGAGGGCTGTCACAAGGTGTGCCACAGTCTCGCTCTATTATCAAGCTGGAGCCACACCTTAGTTTTATCTGGTTTGTTTCATTTGAGCTTAGCAACTATGAGTCACAGCGGTCGATAGTAAAGTGATAATTTGAAACGTGAGAGTCATACATCTGGTTTCTGCCTGTCTGAAAAGGTTACCAGACATCACCGCTTGAGCATTTTTCATATCAGATTGCATCAAAGTACTGTGTAAATAAACAGCTCCCTTATTTGCTTTATTTCCTGGAATCATGACTTCCTGCTTTCGTTTGGATGCATTTGAGCAGAACAAAAAAAGATGTGTCATAGCCGCACTAAAGTTGTCCAATCAGCAAATCATTTCCCTCGAGGAAGGCAGATCAAACTCCAGTTTATACTGAACTGGATGCAGGAGACAGTAGTCACATCCTTTACTGGAGCAATAATACCACACTGTAGGCTTAGTTTATTACAAGTAAAAATCCTGCATCCTGAAAATGTACTCAAAGTCTTAAAAGTAAAAGTACTCAATGCAAAAAAATGTCCCCTGTGACTGAAACTATCATATATTATTCCTTTATGTTGTTATCACTCCTCCATTCATATGAAATAGAGATTGGTCTGTAGTTGGTTGAGGTGGAGATGATGATTATTTCCTTAATTATTAATGTGCTGATTATTTTTCTTAACTAATCGATTGATTCTTTGTTTTGTTTTTTAAACTCTGAAAATAGACCCCGTCGCAATCGAAACAACACCTTCACACCAAACCTCCAAATGATTAAAAACACATTCAAATTGTTGAAAAGAAAAGCTGCAAATCTTCACATCTGTAAAGGTGCAACAAATGCTTTCAAATAAGAAATGATGAAACAATGACAGGTGATAGTTGAGCTTAGTGTGCAAATATACTGATGTTGGTCAAATAATTGCAGTGAAATAGAAAGTACAATATCTCCCTTAGAAATGTGGCGCAGTGAAAGTATCAAATGGTCGTGAGAAGAAAAGACCCGAGTAAAGTCAACATCGCCTCAAGTACTTGAGTTATTGACTTAGTTCTGGTCTGTTACATGCAGTAAAAACTACTGAAGCATGACCGCTGGAATCATCTTCCATCTTCTCCTCGTTACCTGAATAATCACCTTTTTACGCTTGAGCAAATATTTCTTGACATTTTATCCAGATCAGTTCACACCTTCAAATGTCACAGTGCATTTGAAGAAACATCCGATCAGCTTCACAGGCAGGCGCTTAACTGTCTTTGTGAAATTGATTTTTACATTATAATCCAAAAAGCAATAAAGTAGATGAATCTTATGTAAGTATATACGTATAAGCATCTAAAAGATGAAATAGATTCTGACTCACCGTTACCTTTGAGGATGTGCTGATCATAGACGTTTTCATCTCTGGTGTACCTCCTCGTCTGTGCAGGTGATCTCCTCTGTTGGGATGTTAGAAAGTATAAAGGCATATATTCACAGACACCGCCCTGAAATATGGCAAATTCTCCTTTCAGTTGTAGGTAAATGCAGGTTACAAACGAAACAAAGAGATGAGTCAAGGGAGAGTATGACACCACAGGGTGTGTGCAGAGGAGAGGTGCAGGTAGCCTGACTGTGACATACAGGACCAGAGAGGACAGGTACATTTAGCTGTTTAATTACCTTCTTTTCTAAGAGAAAAGTCTCTTCAAAGGATGTGAGGGGGAGATTTTTGTTTTAGAAATTTGCACAACAGATTTTATGTATGATGTGTAATTTGACATTAGCATGGATTTTTTTTTTTCAAGGATGTTGCAACATTTCATGGTAACTCCCTGAGTCGGAACAGCTGTCTTACCCTGAAATCCCAGCCCAGTTCATAGGCAGAGCGACAGAAAATCAGCCTGAAGGTATTGACTCAATGTATGTGTGTGTGTGTGTGTGTGTGTGTGTGTGTGTGTGTGTGTGTGTGTGTGTGTGTGTGTGCGTGTGTGCGTGTGTGCGTGTGTGTGTGTGTGTGTGCGTCAGAGAGAGAGTGATTGCATCAGAGCGAGAGTGGCAACCTTGTTCATGACTACTGTCTCATGCGTCAGCCAACTGTCTGTTTGAGGTAAATCTCTGAAACCGTGCTACATGCCAAAAAAAAAGTGTTCACATGCTCACACTCGAACATAGAAATAGATACAAACACTGACAGAGGCTTCAGAAGAACTGTAGCAGCAGGTATCTAGGGACGTAAAAGGTCACACATTTGACCCTAAGGCTGAAACAGATAGTTAGCAAGTGAACCAGCGATCACAGGAGCTGCTGCCGGTTCAAAAACTCAAACTGAACTTCAGCATTTTGTCCTCACTTGATACAGAGAGAGGCTGCCATTCTTCTGTCCTGCCACAACAGACCCACACTGACACTCCTCTGCTCAGATATGATAATATGACACACACTAAAATGAGAAAAAATATTTATATTGCTTCACTTATGTTGCTGTATTTTGATGAAATGCTAATTTGACCGACAACCTTCCAGCATAAAATGTTTTGTTCAAGAATAATGTCAGTTTGTCTTACAAATATATATTGTGGGTTTTTTTCACACAGTATTGACATAAACAAATAGGTTTTTTTTAAAGATAACAATGAAAAGTTAAAAAAATAAATAACACCGCCCACATCCCATCCATTATCGGGTTAAGCTGCATCTTATAAATCATAGCATTACTATGACAGAATAAATGTTGTCAGAGTGTGTTTCTGAAAACCACAGATATGTTGAAACATGTCTTGAGCTTCAATTTTCTATTCATGCTTTTGCTCTCGTTTTGACTTGGTTAGAGTTAGGAAAAGATCATGTTTTTGCTTAAAACACCTTGTCTAAATGTCTCCTTTAAATCATCCAGTGGTTTATTATGAATAAACTTGTGAATGTTGAAAAGCAGGATTGAACCACAGTCACCACACCAACCATCCCTGGCACATCCAGATACGCCCGTCGGGTCATAAACATGCAACCTGAACATAACATGACCCAATAGTCTACGACATGTACAAATGTGAACGTATCAGTGGTTTACAGAATTTTTAGCAACAAACATTTGGGCCGACTGTTAGATTAACATTCAAACCCGACCCAATCCCAGATTCCCAGACTGATTCCGGGTTATTTTATAGACACTTAGTTTAGCTCGCAAAGTTTATTTAATTTTTTTTCCAAACAAATACAATATGCCATATTTTTAGACGTTACTGTAGCTTTACGTGTTATACACAGGTATACGAAGAAGACATTTTCACACTTCAAACAGAGGCTCTGGCTCCTACAGGGGCCCCGATCCCTTTCACCCTCAGATCTGTGCCAGGTAGGCCTGATCAGTTATCGAGCCCGAAGTCCACTCAGTTTTTAATGAGACCACTATTACGATTTTCCTACTATGTTCACCAGCTTGTTGTTAAGTGTGTCGGTCTGCTGTAGTTTACGGAGGGATTTTAGAGCTATACGTCACGCAAAAGGAGAAATAAGACGTAGAACAGTGCAGAATTTCAGATATAGGGATAAATCGGAATACCTATATGAAATGGCATGAAAGATATTCTTGTCAGACGGATGTACAGTAGTAATGAAAAGAACACACTGTAACGTAAACAGGTTGTGCAGGAGTCGTAATGTAAGTGCTAAAAGAGACCCAGTTGTGGAGATAAGAACAGGATGTAGAGAACAAGCTAATGCTCATAAATATATCACACTGTGAAAGTTTGACAGCGTGTAAACAGTATTAAAATGATTATATATGTACAGATCTGTCAAATTAACATGAACACATTTGTGTTTCTTTTGTTTTCCAAAAAGTCATGCACACTGCAGACAGGTATGTACAATATGTTATCCTACACAGTGGGGTCGGTGCACTCGTGTGCTGGAGGCAACAGCGGCCCTGGTTTGAGTCCAGCCTGGGGCCCTTTGCTGTATGTCGTCTCCCCTGTCTCCTGTCACTCTCTGAACCGCCCTGTCAAACAAAACGCATACCAAAATGAAAAGAGGTAGGTGGATATGAAGTCAGAGAACGGATCCGAGCTTGTTTCGCCGACTGAATCTTAATCTGACAACCTGATCTATTTGTTTGCCAAACCTGAATGCTGAATCCAACGTGACTCTGAGGATTTACAGCCCACATGTGAGTGATCATCGTTCATTACAGCCATATGTGATTGTTCAACATCTCATTACGAAGCATTATTGTGTCGCTGTAACAGTCTTCATTCTTCTGGGAAGACGTTGCCACCAGATTTTCTCTCTGCAGACATTTGTTCACACTCAGCTACGAGATCATTAGTGAGGTCAGGCATGTCGAGTTATGAGACCTGACTCTCGGACGTCGATACAATTCATCCCAAAAAAATGTTAAATGGGGTTGAGGTCAGGAGGTTGTTCCAGGCCAGTCAAGGTCTGTCAGATCAGTCTGAGAGGTCTTTATGGAACCAGCTTTGTGCTTGAGGGCAATGTCATGTTGAAACAGGAAAAAGGGGGTTCCCCAAACGGTGATCACCAATGTTCAACACAAAACAAAACACTACTGTTTCATTATTATCATTATTATATACTGTAGGCAAAGGAAGTGCAAAGCTGAAAACGCTAACAGCAAAATCGGACCAAAAGTATGTTTATGTCCAATGTAATCTATCTTTATCTAGGTGTACCTGATAAAGAATAAACTAGTCAGCATACAACATCCCTCCAATAAACCCCGCCTAAATGAAGGTTATAATGTTCACTTTAACCTACATAACCACTGTGTTGTAGTTTCATTCTACAATGTTTCATCCTACGAATATCTTCCCACCAACCATGTCTCATAAAAACACAGGTAAACATGAGCTGGAGGGCACCAAGCGAAATCTAGAACTTGTCACAACCTCCTAATGTCAGTGCTGTGTGAGTGTCCTCAGTTGAGAAAATAAACCTGTTGGTAGGACAAACACTGCCTGTAATGGGTGTGTCTGTTGCCATGGTGCCAGAAATACAAGTCGGTTGAGTTTGTTTTAATGTATTCAGCTGTGCTGCAGTGGGAAAGGTCCTGCTGATTGGACAAAAGATGAAGGCGTTGATATCACACCGCCCCCCTGTGGTGGCACAAGGTAAATATTGAGTGTAGGTTTGGAATGAGTGACTCTTCAGTGGGAGGAGAGGAAGAGGAACACCGAAAAAACACTGAGAATTGAGGATTTGGTGGATTGAGATCCAAACATGAAGCTCTTAAAAATGTCTAATTTTGTATTTTGATCAACTTGGTAACCAGTGGCTTCCAACCTTGAGACCGTGCAATGTTTTTTTAAAAAAAGTACCCAAAAGTCAATATTAATTGGGTAAAAGTGAAAGCTATTAAATGAAACCATCGAAAGTAATTTTCTGGCAATGAATGTAACTACAAATAAGAAAAAATGCAAGAAAAGTCAAATGAAATGTGTTGCATTGTTTTTTGGGGACCAAAAATATTTGCAAAGCACAAGATAAAATGTAATAATATAGTAGTGCATATACTGTGTTCCAAGTTTATTATCATGTCCAATTTTCTGCATTTTTTCATTAACAAAATCAATGTTTCTTAATCCTGCAGATAGAATTTTTTGTAAATGGTCCATTTTGACTCTGATTCATCCAGCATTTTTCAAAGTAACTAGTAAATAAAGTTAGCAAATTATTGTAGTGGAGTAAGTAAAGTATTACCGGTAAGTAGAAATGGAAACACTCAAGGATGGTTCAAGTTCCTGAATTTGAGTAAATGTACTTAGTTACATTCTCTGAACCTTGGTAGGAAAAAAGACAAAACTCAAACTCACTCAAGTCAATTTATTTTTCCTGACTTTTCTCTATTCATTGCTCTTCTTTTTTTTTTTTAGCAAAATACTGTAGCTTTACCTCTTTTAAGCCTCTAAAAAATATTCAAATGAAATAATCAAAGAAGAGAAAAACCCTCTCTGACTGAACTACTCACAACTTCTAGACATGGAACGAGAGATTGCTTCATCTTAAGGAGTCACCAGCAACATAAAAGGTTGGGAAACACCTACGTATTAATGACATCATGTGTTAGCACTATTAAAACAGGTTGAGCATGAAGACGTACTCGTCTTTGTCATTATTTAAGGGTGAGTGTCTCACAAGTTGATAAGAGGGAGAGAAAGACAGCATGAAGGTGGTTCATTGGGCTCAAAGAAGAGGCTAAAATAACACACAGGCTAACTCGTCATCATTAGAGTAAGACGGCACATCAGACCACTGAACCCCTGCTGCTTAAATTATATCATAACACTGAGACACTGCAGCGACATCATCACAAACAATCAGGGAATACGTGGACTCATCTCAGTGTTATTAACATATGACAAGTATATATATACAATTTATACATCCATAAAAACAGCTTCAATGACTTCAGAGAAATATTTCACAACATATTCAAATGTATGTGTTGTATGATAAATAAAGAACATCTGACTGAGACGAGCCTTGATGGATTAGCATTATTAAAAAAACAAGCTTCTAATCTAAAATAAAAAGAGAGAGATATCCATCTTGTTATAGTCATAAAGGAGAGGAGCTGATGCATAGAAACACATAATAAAAAAACTCCATTACAGGCTGATGTGGACTGATGTGACTCCTAGTACACCCCGGGGCTGTTACGGATCCCACAGCAGAGCACCATGGTGAAGATCATCTCAAAGATCTGAACGGGGGGAAAAACAGAACAGTTTAATTCAATGACGCCGCTTCTATTCAAGCTGCGTCCTTATCACAGCTGATAAAGAGAGCAGGGAAATGTTGTTCATGCTCTGAGTCTTTTCACACCACTGCTGTGTGACACATCCGTCTTTTTAATCCGACACTCACCATGATGACGGCAACCACCAAGGCAGCCAGTCCAATCAGGTAGAGCTTCTCGGAGAACAGCTCGATCAGTTTAGTGTGACAGCTCTGAGGGGAGACAGAGGCAGAAGAAAGACCAAATGAGTGAGTGATGAATCTTACTCCTCTCGCTGTGCACACACTGTAATCAATTACATGTAATGGAGAGCTGGGTTTGCTGTCAAAACAAGGCGCTGAATATAAGCTGCCTCTGACCGCAAAACTATGAATAATTAATTATATAAAATGTGATCTTTATAGCAACATAACATAAAATGAGTTTTAAAAAAGGATGGTATGAGTTACTTGGGTCAATACAGCATCAATACACAACTTGACACTGAACCCAGACAGTGTGTTACTTGACCCAGTGTTAATGTTTTTTTTTACTGTCGGATCCAAAGTTGTGAACAATTATAATCTACTTAAGCTCTTTTCAAATTTACACATCACTGTGTGTTACTAATTGTTAAGAAAATGTGCATCCTTTTGTGGTTTTGGGAGTCATATCCACATCGTTTTGAAAAAGTAACAACAAATTTTAGAAAGAACAAGCTGAAACAGCTGCAAAATAGTCTCCATAACACGTTATCTAATCACATCATAACATTTGACGTACTGGGGTTCCCTGGAAGGTTTTTAAAGGACTTTTTAGGATATAGAATTTGCCTCTATATTATAAAATGAATGCAACAGTAAGATATAAAAAAAAACACAGACAACCTGTTGCCACTAGATACAGTAAAGTTATAGCAATAGAAATACAAAGTTTATTTATATTGTACATTTCGTACACAGGGGCAGTTCTGTGTATTTTACAGAAAAAGGCAGACGCATCCATATATTTGATATAATTAAAAGAAAGTACGAAGAAAATGTATGTGTATCAGTATGTCAGTCTGTCTGTGCAACATTACACAGGTATATGTAGAGCGAGAGGCATATATTGTCATATTGCAGTTTCACAATCAGCTGTATTTGTTTAACGTTTGGCTACATGCAGTAATTTCTAAGTACCTTAGACTGATGATTAGTTCAAGAATCTCGGAATGTTTGTATTTGTCCCTCTTTCCAAAGATGCAAATATTCTAAATGTGGTATTTCAAGAATGTGTGTTTACCTGAGAAGTTGTCACAAAATCCGCTGGAGACTTTTTGGGACACAACGTGCCGGCGATTTGTTTGAAGAGTGCAGTGTCATCTCCTTTACCGCAGCAGTCGAGCTGTAGAGGAAACCAAGAGCAGAAGAGAGTGCAACAACAAGAGTTCAGCAAGAGCTGTCCACAAAACATGATCAAAACTGAGTTTCTATCACGTGAGAGATTTTCCATCATGACGTACCGTGTTGTGAAAGACATCCAGCACCTTGATGGCAGCGTCTTTACTGGGGGATCCTGAGACGTCCACAGCCTTGATGTACGCAGCGTCGTAGAAGTTGATCAGTTCTTTTGAGATCTGTGAGAACAATCAGAGCAGGTTCATGGGAACAGAGGTGGAAAAATCAATGAGCAAACAATTCAGTGAAATGAAGGCATGTGTGTGTTGCTCACTGTGTCTCTGTTCATGAAACCCCAGATCGCTGCAGCCACTTCACAGGCGAAGAGGATCACCAAGAAGAAGAAGAACTAAGGAGAGAAAAGAAATACGCAAATCTCAAAGTCTCTAATTGGTTAAAACAAATTAATTGATTAAAACAAATTAAAACAAAGAACTTCTGCTGGTTAAAAGTGATAAAGGAGAGATACTCACAGTCCCCAACAAGCACTGAGATTCCTGAATGGCACCGTAACACCCGAGGAAGCCCACCAGCATCATCACAGCCCCGACAGCTATCAGTATGTACACACCTGTAAACACACACACAATCATACTAAGGGAGATGGTTCATCGTGGTAACACTGTGTCCCAGGGACCACAAGGGGGCAGCACAGCCTGCGCGCCTGCTGCCCTTTCATTGATCCACACATTGTTCGGTAATGGACTTCCTGGATATTTCTCTTGCCTTCCCTGTATCATGACATGACATTACTGACATCCTGGAGATGAACAACCCCCAGATCCTGAGAGAGGCAGAAAGAGAGAGGCGGGGGCTGACTCTGTCCAGGACAGGAAATGCCTGCCAGACACCACCAACCCCCCACAAACCCTCTCTGCACTGAACCCTGACCTCGAGCATTGTGCTTCCCTAGGAAGCAGAGGGAACCTTGTGAATACAAAGACAACCCACCTACATATACATGCACACGTTTATCAGATTAAACTGATACAACGACGATTCACTCGGAAAATGTTTAACAAATGCAATCAAAAATAAATTTGCTGACAAAAAAAACACATTTTACACAACTTTGAAGTTCAGACAGAAGAGTTCAACAGGCTCCAGTGCAGGTAGAGCTGCTGCTGCTGCTGCAGGAAAAAGTCAATGAATAGCAATAAAGCTCCAGTTACAGCAGAGCTCTGGTTTAAGTTTCATGGAGCCTAAAGGAAAATGTTGTGTACACACAGCGATGGTTTGAAAAATATCTATTGTACCAGCTGTATGGTGAGTTTAATTTAGAGCACAAAGACACGTGACATGACGGCATTCATCAATATAATGGATTACAGATGGTATCATAACGTGACATCAGTCTAGTGAAGACTTCTCTAAATGCATCTGTCACTGGTCTTAAACAGCAAAAACTGCTTAAGCTGAGGGAAATGATACACAGTTTTGGTTATTACGTTATGGGCAGAGGTGGAAGAACAATTCAGTTCCCTTATTTAAATAAAATAAGTAATAACAAACTACAAACACACTAAATTACAAGATAAAGTCCTGCATTCAAAATGTAAGAGTTTTATCAGAAGAAATGTACAGCATTTTTTTTTTTTGTAATTCAAAAGTAACTGTATTCATGATATGTAGCCTCTTTCAGAATTACTCATACTATCATATTGTTGTTTTTCTTTTAAAGTATTTTATTTATTGTTGTTGGCTGCTTTGAAAGAGTAGCCATCAAGTTATCATTTTACTCCTGTACTTAAACATGGGCCCATGGGCCGATTGCTGCCCTTTAACAACCTCTTTCTGGCCCTTTTGATCATTTTATTTCATTACCCTCTTCATTAGTTATGTCTGTTGCTAAGCACAAAAATACTCTTATTTCATTAAAAAATGGATTTTACAAGAATCAAACCGACAACCTTCTTCTAAGATTAAAAAATGTAAATGTTTTTTTCATGAATTTTTGTATTATACGTTTCTTGTTCAGTTGTGGAAACGAATAAAGAAAGGGGAGAAAATAAAAAAGTGGTGTTAAATGTTTTAACACAATTAAAATTCCAAGCTTTACAGGTCAGACAAAGGGAATGTAAAAGTCTGCTCCCCTCGGCACTTCACTTTTTTTCCTATCTGGCTCGTCTTTAAAAGTAGCTGAGTACACCTTAAGACCACGTTACCCACAATGCATAAGTTGTGACTGTTCAGTCAGAGATTCAGTTGTGATTTGCTAGTAGCGGCTAATGTAGCATTCAGCCCAAGCCTCTAGGAAGAGAGCCAGGCTTAGAGGCCAATTTTCATAGTGTTCAAACTGCATAATCAAAAAGTTTTTCCCATAAGCTTACATTGTGAAAGAAGAAGTGGCTGCAAAATGTGAAATTTTTGGGCATCACAACTCCTGCAAAACAACTCGTTTGATGATCATGCAGGAGGTCTGTTCTGTATTTAAAATCTTAAATAACTATTGCCGTCCATCAAAGCTAGTGAAGTAAAAAAAAAGTTACAATACGTCTCTGTAAATCATAATCGTGAAGAAGTAAAGCAAAAAGTAAAAAATTACAGTACTTTAGTAGATATACATAATTATATGTTCTATTCCACCACTATTAGTCATATTTGAAATTGTTTAATTAATTTACGTACATGTATTAATAGCATACTGTATGTATTGTTTAAAGTGTGTGTTTGTGTAGGTGAGAGGCAGTAGCAAGAGACTATTTTCAGAAACTTGACAAAACAATCTCATGTCAAGGTCTATTCAGTAGCTGTTCTGCTGTTTACCATAGTGCATGATCTCGATGCCTGTATTTCTTGTCGAGCACTTTAAGAACATCGGGCCTTTCTGCACTTTGTGAATGGACCTTGATGTACTGTTTTAATATGTAGCCTATATATGGAGGCCAAAACATGAGATCCTGTAATGGGGTTCTGTTTGTTTCATCAGAGCGACTAAAGGAAGTGCTGGTTAGAGGTTGTTTGGCTCCACTCCAACTGAAATTGATAAACATCAATAACATGCTCCACCTAAATTGATCGCTGAAGGAGATAAAGTTCCAGAGAAGCTGTAGTCTGTTTGAGAATAATCACATAATATCAACCCATCCTCGAAACGTCAACGGATCCACAGCAACCCATACCGTGATGGCACTCCCAACCCCAGAGCTAAAAGCCCGGAACACTTGTCAGTGGCTGAAACACATTTGCTCTAGTAAAGTTATGGGATGCTTGTACTTTACTTGCAAGTTTCCATTTGATGCCAATCTATAATTAAACTTTAGATTCAGAGATGGAATATAACTAAGTACATTTACTTAAGTACTGTATTTTGGTACAATCATGAAGTACTTTGATTTGACTTGGATATTTCCATTTTCTGCTGCTTTGCATTCCAACTCCACTACGTTTTGGAAGTTTTGAAGCACTTGTACTTTACTTTCAGTATTTTCATTTCATTACTTTACACTTCAAGTCTGCTTAATTTGGAGATAAATATTGTACTTTTTACTCGACTACGTTTAATTGTTTTTTAATCAGATCAGTAGTGTAGTGGAGGGATATGGTGGCAGAAAATGAAAATACTCATATGATAATCAGAATAAAACACAATCACAAAATACATTGTTAAAGATTAGAACAGTGGTTCCCAACACTTCTGGCCTTCCAGCTCCAACTAAAACCTATTTTGGGCCTCTTGTCACATGTCTGACATTTCCCCTCTCCACTGCTTCAACTTGCTTCATGTAAATAATTGTTCGAGACCCAAAGAGGTCAAATTATCTACATTTTCACAAGGACGCAAAGATTAAAGAAAAGTCCCGACAGATCCCCTGTCACATTAACTATATCATGACCCTTCAGATGTATCTTCGACGTGGTTGTTAGGTTGTGAACCAGCGAAATCAAACATCTGACAGTATATGAAGTATTGGGCTCTGACTTAAGTAATGGATGTGAATATGTCTTCCGCCACTGCTTTTAGCAAGACGTTCTGGGAGCAGCCTCTTTCTGGGTTTTCTATTCTTGCACGCATGCGAACAAAACACACGCAGCCTCTAATGTACTCTGACACAGCGGTCTAAAAAGGGACAGACAGGCCCTTTAAAAGGCTCTGACTCTGTTGAGACTCTCAGGCCTCGAACACCGTCACACCGTACCTCACATATCACGCACAACCTTTCCCCACACACACATCGACGG
>OMLP01000702.1:22196-38964 GCA_900302685.1 Spondyliosoma cantharus | reverse complement strand
CCAGATTGACTTCTCTCCTCTTTTTCTCATCCAGAATGGTAAAAAAGAAAAAAAACGAAGAAGCTGTGAAGCCGTGTTCACACTGTCAGGGCATGACACGGCTCAACTGAGATGAACCCAGTGTACAGTATGTCTAAATGATGAGGGGAGGATTAATTATTAAAAAGACTCCATAAAAACATTTCCTCCTGTCGGCTTGTTAACAGGAAGAGTAAAAGGAGCAGATCAAGTATGCACTGTGTCTCCTGCAGGGAATAAATTAAAGTTATACAATATGCCCGCTAACGGTAGCTTCAAGATTACGCAGAGGCAACTGAGGAATGTGCAATATAAACAGTGTGACAGCACTAAAGTTAGATTAGAAGATTGTTACCACTGTCATATGCATGTGCCAAACAGATGCTAAACAGGAATCTTGATTCACCTGCGAGCGCCTCTAAAGCTCATTATTTAACATGTTATATCTTATTTTTTTAATCCGGACTAAAGCCAAACTGTAAAAACGACAATTTGGGAGCTCTTAGTTGCATTTTGTTATAAAAGCTTCAGCCAGAGCGATGCTAGCTGTTTCCCAAACTCCAATACAGAGCGCTAAGCTAGCTATCAGTACGCTTTGATGCCAATGCATTTTCTTTTAGTTAAATATGAAGCTGGAAATGAATAATAACATTGTTCCATCTTCCACAAGTGATGCTGGAGTTTTGACTTAAATATGAAGTTGGAGCCAAAAGCTAGTTCACTTAGCTTAGCATAACAACTGGAAGTAGAGAAACCTGTGTACCAGCACCTCTAAAGCTCGTCATTTTTACACTTTCTTTTGTGTACACATTGAACAAACAAGATACAGCCTGTTAATTTGCCACCTTTTGAGGTGCTGGTACTCAGATTTTGTGACCCACGGATGGAGCCAGGCCAGCTGCTTCCCCTCGTTCGCAGTCTTTATGCTGAGCTAAGCTGACCAGCCCTGGCTGTAGCTCCACGTTTACCACACGGACACGAGAGTGGTATTGATTTTCTCATTTAACTCTTGTAAAGAAAGATAAGCAACACAGTTCCCAGGACGCAGAACTATTCCTTTGAATGTCAGTCGAACTAGTTGAGGTGCCAGTTCAAGAGTAAAAATCAATCTTAGTGTCAGCTGATGTGAAAAAAGTGAAAGCAGTGGGATTGTTGGCTAAAGTGCAATTACAATATTCAAATGTGCTCAAAATGTCCCCCCAACGTATTGAAGTAAAAATGTAAATAAATAAAATATTCTATGCTACAGCAGGCAACCATACACCACTGTACACAGTAATCTTCAGCAAATGTAACTGTAACTACAATGTTAACTGTAACTAAACTTCCTTTAAATGTGTCAAAAATTGGAAAAATGGAATGTAATTTGAGCGTTTCATTGATATCACTGTCAATTGTTTCAAGTTTTTGGTTTAGGAAAATGGTAATTTTATGAATGTTATCCTCTCCCAATGTCAGGCCATAATGGTAGCTAGTTAGCATACAGTCCTTGAATTAGTTAATGCATAAACTGAAAGTTTGTACTCTGAGTATATGGATTACAGAGAAAGGTGAATTTATTCAAAGACTTGACATTAAACTTGCATTTGTTCAAGTGTTGAAGTTGATGTTGTGAAACTGTGGACATGTGTAAGAGAAGTATAACCTATGGGAAAAAAGTGTTGACAAAGTAACCAAACTTTTTCAACAATTTAACAGATTTGATTAATTAACGATTTGGTACATACAGTCTTTATGTCTTGGTGACCATTGAAAGTGAAGGTCTGGCTCTCTGCCCATTCATTCAGATAGGAGCCTGTTTTTGTAAGCCCGAAATAACCGCCCGGGGGCGTCGCCAAGATGGCTGCCGAGTGGCAAGTCTTGCCTAAAAAGACTTCTGGTCTAGTCCCCTCCCTTCGAATGTGGACTCCTTGGCTACAGCCTTGGAGAGAAGAGCAGTTGAATTTTCAGTTGAACTGTTGACGAAAACAGTCGAGATTTCTGTTTACGTGGAAGCATCGACAGCAGTTACAGTGTTAGCTCAAGATAAACAGTTGAAAGCAACACTCTCTCATTCACAAAAACAGACTGACAGAGAATCAGATTTTTAAAACCCAAAAGATTTTTTGTTTATTACCATTTTCATGTTGGGAGATTTCCTGTTTAGACAAAGTGGTTTTAGTATCAACAGAGCCGTTTTCAGCAGCTGTGTAGCTTCAGACGAGTGTTTTCTCTTCGTGCACACTGATACACACACGCAATTTTATTTAAGACATCCATTTTTCCTTCCTTCACAGCCTGCTAACCACAATTCAACCCTTTTTTGTGTGTCTTTTGGGCATGAAATAAGGCAGAAAAGCTATTCCGGGCCAAAGCTCTGCATTATACATACAGTGTAAAACAAGTGAAACATGTCGTGTAAGAAACTCTGTCACTCATACTGTATGTCCTACAGTATGAGAGACTGCAGCACTAACCGGACCAGACTACCACCAATAATGATTTCAAGCACTGGTTAAGATGTAGGACGCTGTGTATTTTCGGCCTTACATAAATACCACTTTGGTGTGCCAGCATGCTAAAAACATCCACATCCAAACTCTAATTTGAGGGGTAATGTGCAGATGTACAAGGTTATTTGAATTATGCAAGGGCGTGTGTTCAAGGGAGGAGGAGGAGAAAAAAAAGAAACGCTCCCTTGATCTCGCCTGGGTGGGCCTCTCTTGCCGCCCTGCCTTTAAAATCACGAGTGTGCCTTCCTTCTATAAAAAGCCCAGGTTTGTATTCGCTCTGTATATTTACTGAGGGGTAAGTATGGGAGAGCAGCAGGAGCCCAAATGTAAATTAGTGGGCGCAACTCGAGTTCACCACCACAACAAACCCAGGCGATGGACCTTTTAAAATGTTTAAATCATATCATGTATTGTAGGTTTTAGGGCCAATCTGCGGGTCACTGAAGGAGACATGATGATGATTTATGACTGCAGTTCATGCGTTGAGGGTCATAACACTGCTCCTGTGATTTAGTTTAAACCTACAATACATTTACACAGAGACACAGAGAGAAACAGGCTGAACTTTACAAGCACAAAACTCTTCCTGAGGATCAGATACTTTTAAAGTGCGAGCGACAGAAGGCACATGACGGCTTTATTTGTGCACTGAGCTCACTTGTTCTCTCAGAGTTCTCTCACACATGCCTCAACATCTGTGTGAAACATCTGGCCCCTCACAGCGAGGACTTTTTGACGTCATTAACATGAATATTGATCTGATTTAGAGAATGTCACCTCAAGCCTGCAATCGTCAGTGTCAGAGTGACAGTGAGTAAAAACACTCAGGTGTGGACGCCGGCTGTGCTACTCTTAAGTCACGCTGCGGATTTACGCAGTTCCTGTTTCCTGCGCTTTTCTTAGAGGTCACTCCTTTCCTACTATTTCTGGACATTACTCACACGGTCCCTACTGAGCGTGAAACACAGGTATTTCTATTGAACTGAACTGTCATCTCTCTGTTAACAGGGAGCTTCCCGTCATGTACGTACGAGATGAGGAAACAGGGACACAATATGATGATCAAGCAACTTAAAGGAGGTGGAACAATTATCAAGAACAATATTTTAAGTAGCTCTGTAATAAATAGTTGACATAGTTTATTATATTGTAGTAGAATGTACTTAAAGGGGCACTATGTAGGTTTGGAGAAGAAATTTAAACTCTGAATTTTACCATTTACTATATCAAAGCGGTAATAATACAATCTCCAAGCTGTTCCCAGAGGACATTAAGGACACCAGAACACTGTTTGAAGCTAGAAAGGTGGCAGGGTCTGCCACATATAAACAAAGTTAAGCAATATGACATTGTGTTTGTCCTTTAAGAAGTTTGTTTGTTCAGTTTATCCAGTCGTGACAACAAAGAGCGTTTGTTTATTTAGGCATGTTAGACACAGAAAAAAAAAATCAATGAAAATCTTTGTTTTCTGAATAACATTTCTTCCCGAATCTACATAGTGCACCTTTAAAATAGTGTGTTACTAAATATCAAAAAAAGGTGATGATAATGATGATGATAATGGTGATAATGGTGATGATGATGATGGTGTTTCTGGACCTCCAAGAAGCTACTTTTTTAGCAAAATCTTTAGTGACCAACTCCCAAAATGCAGATTTATAATGGCTTTGAGGGAACATATAATTTTTTCCTTGTGGATCTCTACAGGCGATGGTGTATACTCACTGATATAGAAGGTGCCCGGAGCCTGGTGGCCTTCAAACTGAAGTATGAGGAGGTTGCTGGTTTGACTGTCATGGCGGAGCCACAGGGCCACTCCTAAGATCACACCCCCGGCCAGCTGCCCCCAGGAGAAAAAGAGACCTTAATTATTTTCTTTCATGTATTTTTTTCTTTGCTTTGGTGAAACCATGGGGAGGTTCAGAGTCATTAAAATGTCTGATATTCACAAGAGATGTAGCATCAATATTAAAACAAACCTGTAGTTATCAATTTTTAAGACTTTTTTCAGAGAGCACTGAGACTTCAGGGACGGCACAAGATCAAATCAGTGTCCAAACCATTCTACTAATGTCTCTCTGTGTGCGTGTCCAGCTCTCAGTGAACTGTCCCCTGCCCTTTAAGAGCAGTGACGAAAGGACATCCTGACACCTCGGTGACCTTCAGCACAGACCACGTCCTCACGGCATTGTTTCTCGAGCACTGTGTTGTTCAACTTTATCTCCCCTGATCTCTCCTCTACTCTGTATCTGATACATCAGACATGTCCTGATAAAAATGTTGTCATATAAAAGCTGATGGAGCAGAACTACTGAAGGATCAGATCAACTTGTTCACATGCTGACACTCCTTTTACGTTCTGCCAGTGTTTACATCAAGTTATCTGCACTTCTAGTGCCATGATTGCCCTCCATTGTTCTCAAAGAAACAGGAAACTGAATTCTCAACATGAAAAATAGCAAAATGAGGAAGAGAGGGCTGAGAGTGTTCACAGTGACAGGCACAGCAGCAAAACCAACAGAGGAAACACTCCATCAAGTGTGGCGCGTCCAGGATATGGTGATTCCGTGCTGATCTAAAAAAAGACGACTGCTCGGTACAGATGAACCAAATGGAATTTCCCAAACAAGTCAGCAACCGGACTGAACATCTGCAGGAAGTCTGATGTGATGATGTGAAGTGTGAAAGGCTGACAGCTGCATTAGGCTTCTGTGGAAACTGTCTCTCATTACTGGAATCACTTTTTCAGAAAATAGGTGTAGGCACTGTGATGGTAAAAATACAAAAAATAGATACAAAATGTATTTACTGAGCTCTTAAAAAATTCAGAGGCAGCAAATGCTACAGTCTGGTGACCAGGTGGGAACAAAGGAAATGTCAGAGGGAAACAGCTCTCCCCTCCCCCAGAAACTAACAAGAAATCATCCAAAACTGAGCAACAGTTTCTTCAATTTCCCATCAAAAACAACCTCAGACTTCCCATCTTCCTGTCTGGATCATATAATCAATGTAAATATGAGTTAGTTTAATTGAATCATGTGAGACAATCCTGGGGGAAAAAACCCAGTATTCTCCCAGTGAGGAGACTGAAGCCCACCCAGTCTGAAGGGCTCCTCTCTCCTCTGTCAGTCACCTTGCACTGGCGCTCGGTCATCCAGAAAATAAGTGTAGATGAAGGGTGAGAATGCTTCAACTTGTGGCTGGCCAAGATGTTGGGTGCTTTGCCTCTGTTTTCTCTACTGATGCTGCTCTCCTCTCATAGTTATCACAACAAGGGCGGGAAACTGCATGCGTCCCCTCCGAGGATGTATCAGCTTTAAGCAGACAGACGTGTGGGTTAATGTGCAGATGTATGGAGAAGAGTTAAGAAGAGTGGAAGTTTGAAGGAAAGCAAAGAGCAAAAGAAATCAAAGTAAAATAAGTTCAACTCACCCAGAATATAAAATTAAAGAAAAACAACATGTATTTAATGCATTTCGTGCAGCCCGCCACAGCCATGTTGCCAGGTTTGATCAGCTCGTCCTCTCTACCCAAATCAAACAGTTTTGTCAGGCCTGTTGAGTCTACTGTCCCGGATCACACACACGGTCTCTCTGCCAGAGGACTTTAAGTTTATTCAAGCCAGTTGGAGTGTAAGCGCCTCTCTGCTGCAAACTCCTCCTTTATAATCAAGAGTGAAAACCGAGACGGAGAACTGCCCACCGGCTGACTGGAGCGCTGAAGGCAGGAGGAGAGGAAGGAGAGGGAACAACAAGATCCCCAGACGCAAGAGCAAGCAGGGAGGCAGGTTTTGTTCCTCTGAACGTTTAGAAATGTGTTTCATTCAGGGCAAATGTAGGGAAACGTCAGGAATATTCCCAAGGAACAGAGAGAGAAAGAAAGAAAGAAAGAAAGAAAGAAAGACGGACAAACAGACAGACCGAAAGAAAAACAGACAGAGAGAAAGAAAGACAGACAGAAAAACAGAAAGAAATACAGAGAGACAGACAGAAAAAGGAGAGAAAGAAAGAAAGAAAGACACAAAAAAGAGAGACCGACAGAAAGAAAGAAAGAAAGAAGGGAAGAAAGACAGACTGAAAGAAAAACAGAGAGAAAGACAGACAGACAGACAGACAGACAGACAGACAGACAGAAAGAAAGAAAGAAATTTTAAAAGTCAGTGATAACAAGACATTATAGTCCTTGTTCTTTGTCAGGTTAGTGAAGTATTTCACGAGAAAATGTGTCAGATTTGCTTTAAAGGAGAAGATAAGATCTGCTCCTCAGTCTCTCCTCTCGTCACTTTATGGTTTAACTCTCTGTGTTCAGAATATGTTGACAGGTTAGAAAAGAATAGAATAGAATAGAATAGAATAGAATAGAATAGAATAACCTTTATTGTCATTGCACTATGGAGGCACAACGAAATTTAGGGTGCACCACAAAAACAACAAGAAACAAGAAACAGCATATAACAAGACAAAAGACAAAACCAGCTCTCATTAAAATAGAGACAGTTCTCACGTTAATTAACTAAAGTCACCTTCTCTGCACCTTCAGCGCCCTCTGCTGGCACATCACACCCAAGTGGGAGCTAATTATTCACGCATCAAGTGCAGCAGCAAAGAGTTGCGCCAAAAAAAAAAAAAAATAATAATAATAATTCTCCCGATTCATTGTTTCAGAATCACCTCCTCTGTCATCACACACGTTCACACACCGCCTGAGTCGACTCAAGTCTCGAGCTGTGACATCTATAAATCAGGGAGATCTATGAGCAGACTGGTTTTTTGTTAATGTGATGGGCGGATCCGCGCGTTCATGGCTCCAGGTCACATCTTCTCCAGCCAGCTGTGCGTGAACACGACGAGCCCCCCCCACCACCACCACCACCGCCTACCAACTCCCGCAGACTGACTGACCGCCACCCTCCAAGGCTAAAGTGAAAGGGAGAAGAAGAAGAAGAAGAAGAAGAAGAAGAAGAAGAAGAAGAAAAAGAAGTGGGCAGCGGTGACAGCTCGACCAGCCCTTCCACTGGAGGATGCGATGTTTTAACAAAGCTCCACTGGGCATGCTCCATCTGGTGTGAATAACAGACAGTTTGGGCGTTTGGTGTTTTGTTTTTTTTTTATTGGAAGGAGGAGGTTTGTCGACTCTCTCTCTCTCTCTCGCTCTCTCTCTCTCACCTCTGATTATTTATTTATACGGTGTAACCACGCAGCTCAGAAGATTAAAAAAACAAAAAACAGCATCTCCGTCCTGTCACATACAGGCGTGTTGGATGTTTTGAGACAAAGAGGCTGCTGTTGTGCGGCGGCGGGTCGCTGGAGAGACGCAGAGGAGGAAAAAAAAAAAAAAAAAAAAAGGAGCGTCGGTGTGAAGGAGGTGAGTCTGCAGGCAGCAACAGAGGAGGGACTGGAGTCTCCGGACAGGCGCTGTCCGCTCAGCACCACCGCAGTCACCTTGCTGTGAAAGTCACAAACCCTCCAACACTTTAGTCCGATCAATTACCGCAACTCGTGCGGGCCCGATGAGCCGGGTTCATTCCGCCGGCGGGGGGGCAAAAGCGTCCTTTTATCTCGACATCTTGGATCTACCGACGATGTGACGTCCATTCTTAATGTGATGCCATTGGCTGCGATCGTTTTTTGGACTTCGATTCCATACCCCTCCGGTGCGTCTGGCAGCTATACGCGTTTCATGATCCTCCAGTGGCACAGCAGGTGCTCGTAGAAGACACGCTCAGGGTCCGTTTTTTCTGGGATGCAGCCTGGTTTCTCTCATAGTTGGTGAAGAGACGACAGGTTGTTGGTTGTTGTTTTTTTTGTTTTTTTTTGCGCGCTGCCCTCCCTTACATAATTTGCCTCCCCTCGGTCTGAATCCGCCGTGCGTGGTGCGCGTGGCTCGCCTGGACTCACCTTTGAGATGAAAGGAACTTATTTGAGAAATGCCTAGGGGACGCAATGGGCCTGAGCGACGACAAGGATCGCATTGTGATAAACGTGGGAGGGATCAGACATCAGACATACCGCAGCACCCTGCGCACCCTACCTGGCACCCGCTTGTCCTGGTTGGCCGAGCCTGATGCGCCCAACCACTTTGACTATGATGCCAAGATCGAGGAATTTTTCTTCGACCGCCACCCTGGCGTCTTTGCACACATCCTCAACTACTACAGGACAGGTAAGCTGCACTGCCCGGCTGATGTCTGCGGGCCCCTGTACGAGGAGGAGCTGGCCTTCTGGGGCATCGATGAGACAGACGTGGAGCCCTGCTGCTGGATGACCTATCGCCAGCACCGGGAGGCAGAGGAGGCCCTTGATAGTTTCGGCGGGGGGGGACTGTTAGACCTGGCGAACGAGGATCCGGAGCCAGAGCCGGAGCACGCTGACGATGAGGTGGATGAGATGACGAGGAGGCTGGCGCAGGGAGACACTCCTGACGCCAGGAGCGGAAGCCTGTGGAGCCGGTGGCAGAAGTACGTTTGGGCTCTGTTTGAAGACCCTTACTCCTCTAAATATGCAAGGGTGAGTAGCCTTTAAAGTCTAAGATGCTTACTGAAGCTTCAAAAAACACTTCCAAATGCTCTCACTGCTGGTTTGAAACATGAAGGGGGATTTAAGTTTGTGAATGAGTCTGCCTTTTGTGCCCCGATGGTGACACAAAGACTGATGGATGTGGGAGGTTCAGAGAGGCTTTTGATGACCTTGAGATTGCCCTCCCGGGGGTCTCTCCACAGCAGGGGTGTGACTGCGCTGAGAAAGATGGAGGACAAATCAAGCAGAGGGCTCATCTGTCACAGTCATTTCCATGCACGTCTCCACTCCCACCCTCCTCTGTCTCGCAGTGGAGACACTCTCACGGGTCTCTGGGTTGATATTTTCCAGGACACGGGCTGCCTCTGTGGTTAAATGGGTCAGCTGCACTTTAGGAAACCAGATCTTTGGCACCACCAGAAGTTTAGTGGCAGGCCTCCAGACAACAAAAAAAATTAGGCTGCCGTTAGAAGTCACATTTTTTGGTCGTGGTCATGGGCACCTTTCCATCTGGGCGCGATGCCTCTCGATGGTGGCAGTGAAATGACTTTTACACCTTCGGATGTTTTTATTTTGTGCCCCCTACACAGGCCCGCTGTGCTGCATGCTGCTTTAACAGCTGTAGCAGACTGATTGGTGTAATTAGTTATCAGGCCCCATCCAGCAAGTGCCAACTGTATTGACATGTTCTCACTCTTACAGCAAGCATGGGTGAAAGTGGTTTAACCAACACACACACACACACACACACACACACACACACATACACACACACACATACACACACTTGTGCACCCCGAAGCAGAAAACTCCTCAGATGTGTCCTACTTTTATCAGCAAGCCAGACAAAGCAGAAAGCGAAAGATTGACAGAGCTCACCCAAGACAGGCAAGAAGATTAATTAGAACTGAGCCACAGAGTTAATTACAGCCTCTGTTCTCAGTGGATACATCAGTGGAAAAAAAATGCTTGACAATGCATATCACTGTAGGCCTGTGGTTTGCCAGCAACAGGGAGAATTAGCCAATAAGGAGCAAACAGTCTTCCCCTTGAGGCCGAGCCGTTCCTAACTTTCACAAAGACAAATCATTTACAGACACAGGCCATCCCCCTGATGAGATGCAGCGTCGGTTGAACAGTTTGAAGGGTGGGATGTTCAGAGGGCTCAGAGAGCCAGGGTGTCAGGAGGCGTCAGCAGCCGACATGAAAGTGGCTCAGAGGCTTTATCACGCTGACGTGTGCTGGCAGTGACGGTGCTGTTTGTTTTTCAACTCTCTCGCTAATTGATGTGCGTGAGCTGTACAACAGGACAACAGTATCTGTTGGTTAGGGCTGCAACCAAAAAAAAGAATGTGATTTTGCTTTTTATTGGCAACCAGAGGTTTGACAAAAGATGACTAGAGGTATTTTACTACATGCCTGTTTTTACAATTATATATGTCACAGTAAAAACGAGTGCTGGAAGGTAGAAAAAATAAGGAATGAAAGGAAAGCAAGAAAAAGAAGTCTTTTACTCCACTTGTCTCTTGTTGTCTCCAAGTCGCACTTTGATCAGCTGAATCACAAATAAAAAAAAACAATGAAAGAAAGAATTAAAACCAATAGAAGTACGTACACGTACCCTCTCACTTGTTACATTGTAGGGGGGACTAGGGCCATATCAAACCTAACATTTCATCAAGATATTTGACAATCGTTGTCAGATAACTGAAGGATGCATTTCTGCCATAAAAGTGTCAGTTTATAGTCAAAGAAAACCAAGAGATTCAGACATAATTCTTATTTAAGAAAAACGAGAGGCAGTTAACTTTGAGGCATTTTTTTTTTGTTGCCAAAAATTGTTAAATTACCGAAAATTGTAACCAATTAATTTTCAGTTCAACTCATCGATTGTCCGCTTGTTTCAGCTCTTTTGTCAATTAGAGCCCGACCGATATTCCATATCTGGAGCCAATGGTGCTACAGAGAGTGAACCATCCATTTGCATTTTTTTGTTCCTTCAAATGTGGTTATCAAAGAGCTGTGGCAAAGATATGTAACAAAGGCAGGATATTTTACAGTTCACAATAAACTTCATTGTCTAAAATTAGATCAGTGCACTAAAATAACAAACTTTACAGGGAAATTAATAATTATAAATGAACCAGCATCCTTCTTTGCATTATGATGTTTTATGTGGGCAGGCAGATCTGTAGGTCACGCCTGTCAATAACCCTAAAATATCAAAATATCTGTTCATACTGCATCAATGAGGCGTGAACAGAGCTGGATTAACTCGGATGTCCTCCCCAAGCAAAAATGAGCAGTGAGTCCCAGCTGTTCAAGGTAATTAAGTGATATTTATTCAGGGATATGAACCATTTAAATTTAGATACAGATGGAGGAGACGCTCTCAAACACACCTGAAATGATTAAAATTGGCACAAACCAGCTGACTTTAAATCTCTGGCTTTTAGAGGCCCCTGAAAGTCTTGGGCCCTGAAGTAGCTGCCCGCTTTTCTCAGTTCCAGCCTTTGCTGTTTGCTGTTGATTTCAATCCGCTGTAGTTTTCAGTGCGGTCGAATTGTATCGTATTACTGTATTTTCCTGTGTGTACTTGTTATCTTGTACAGCACATACTGTAGAGGGGGTGGACAAAACAATATTATGCAATCCAATACAACAACACCGCATACACTCTACTAACGTCTCAGAAACTGACACGAATTCTGTCGTAGACCAACAAAAGCTGAACATTATTAGCCTGACAAAGGTGCATGTTGTCTCTTAGTCAAGCGCTCCTTTTGTCTACACATCAAGATCATTCACATGCTATCTAAAAATGTCCCAACTGCAATCATTCCTCATCTTCCTCATCCAAAACTGGTGCGTGTCCTCTTTGATCAGTGCGAGTCGTCTCACAGAAGGAGGACAGCCCCTCAGACAGAGCAGACGTCTGTGCTGTACGGTAGTCTCTGCTAAGACACAGTTTCCGTCAAGACTATCGCGCTAACGTGGATGGGAAGCAGACGGTCATAAGCAGCAGTGATTTCCTCGGCACAATGCGATGAATTGTGATGAGATGATATGATGAGGGGCCTGTTTTCCGTCCCGCTCTGCATGCCTTTCCTTAGTGACACGCTGTGAATGGACTTCACTAAGACACTGCGTTTTCCTTTGCTCGGTGGAATATATGTGAGACTTCCTCGTGCCTGGACATGCCCCGATCCGACTCCGCTCCCTGGTGCTTAACAACATGGTGCATTAGTTTGAGGAGCACTACAGAGCCCAGTTGCTCTCATAAAGACAACTTTGTGCATGGCTTCGTGCTACTGATCTGACTTTTCTGATTAGTAGGATGATTAACTAGCTATCAACTCTTCCTTGTCCACCGACTCCGATCTGTAGACTTCAGATCCCCGTCGAAGATACAGCTGTTTTTCCCGAGCTACTCACTCTAAAGCTGCGATCAGGGGGATAACACAAGAACAGGGTTGCGATCAATACCCAGGAAAGAATACTGTATCTGTTACACCCATGTCGTATGCATCGGAAATACCAGAACCTAAAATGTGATGAAATGCGATCATCTAATCAATACGTAATGAAGGCTAAAGTCCACTTTCGCCATTAAGGAATAATATGGGTTTCTCATAACAGTGTGTCCACAGGTCAGCTCGCTACGATTCCCAAGAGGTGATCATCTGGACAGCGTGACCTTGTGTAAGGGAAGACCTGTTGTAGTGATGGTGCTGAAGGGAAGAGCCCCGGCTAAATTTAGTCTTGGGGGGGGGTTGACACTAATGTCCCGTCTTCTCCCTCCGCTGCCTCGCTCCTTGTAATTCTGCATGGAGCATATCCTTGGAAATGCCATGACCTTGAGATGGAGCGGAGGGATGGGAAGCGAGAACAGCGAGCTTGCATTGATTGTCCCTTTTTACAATGACACGTCCAAATCAAGACACAGAGAGGGCCGAGGGAGAGGGAGAGAGAGAGAGCGTGTGTCAATGCCACAGTTACTGTCAAAGCAGAAGCCACCGTCTCTGATAATAGATTGAATTGCATTGTGTCGTGCTAAGAATTGCTGCTGGGGCGTCAAGCTTGATTACATTGCATTAATTTCTGTGCCTGTTCTCCTCTCTCTCCTCCCTCTCCCTTCTGTTCCCTTTGTCTGCACCTTATACGTGTTTCCTGCTCAGTGGGTGGCTCTGGCCTCGCTCTTCTTTATTCTGGTGTCCATCACCACCTTCTGTCTGGAGACCCACGAGGCCTTCAACCCCATTATCAACCGCACCGAGCTGGAGGTGGTGGACAACATCACCATCGAGCACACCTACCAGGAGACTGAGACTGCGGCCTACCTCACCTACATCGAAGGCGTGTGTGTGGTGTGGTTCACGTTTGAATTTCTAATGCGAATAACTTTCTGCCCTAATAAATTTGACTTCATTCGGAACGCCCTGAACATCATCGACTTTGTGGCCATCCTGCCCTTCTACCTGGAGGTGGGCCTCAGCGGGCTCTCATCAAAGGCAGCTAAGGACGTGCTGGGTTTCCTGAGAGTGGTCCGTTTCGTTCGGATCCTTCGTATCTTCAAGCTGACGCGTCACTTCGTGGGACTGAGGGTGCTGGGCCACACGTTGAGAGCCAGCACCAACGAGTTCCTGCTCCTCATCATCTTCCTCGCTCTCGGTGTCCTCATCTTTGCTACTATGATCTACTACGCTGAACGAATCGGAGCTAACCCCAACGACCCTCGCGCCAGCGAGCACACGCACTTCAAGAACATCCCGATCGGATTCTGGTGGGCCGTGGTGACCATGACCACCCTCGGATATGGAGACATGTACCCTCAGACGACCTCCGGTATGCTGGTGGGAGCCCTCTGTGCCCTGGCGGGTGTGCTGACCATCGCCATGCCCGTCCCTGTGATTGTCAACAACTTTGGAATGTATTATTCGCTGGCCATGGCAAAACAGAAACTACCAAAGAAAAAGAACAGGCACATCCCTCGGGCACCCCAACCTGGTTCTCCAAACTTCTGTAAGTCAAGCATCAGCTCGCAACCTCAGAGCCCCATCCCCCATGACGACGTTTTCGAGATAAAGTTTCAAGGTAAGAAACAAACAAATTGTTGTCTCACCACTCCTTTTGTCCTCCCGAGGCAGACGCATCACTACTCAGCTGTTTCATTGTTTGTCTGTTCCCACACTTCA
This sequence comes from Spondyliosoma cantharus, assembly GCA_900302685.1. Lineage (NCBI taxonomy): Eukaryota > Metazoa > Chordata > Actinopteri > Spariformes > Sparidae > Spondyliosoma > Spondyliosoma cantharus. The sequence continues at coordinate 24,744 of OMLP01000702.1, read as the reverse complement.
ATTAGCTGAGGATTCAGGCATGAGATTAAACAAATGAGTTTCCCACTGAAAAACAATCAATAAAATATGTGATGAAAAGCATATTTTACTCTGGGTAGGAGAATAGAGGGACTGTGAGTAATCCTGCTATTGATTTTGTACTTCTTAATTCAGTGATTCACTCCTCCTCTCTTAAGACTAACTGAGAGTCCGTAATCATCATGCATTTGTAATCCTAACATCATGCAAGCAGAGTCACTTAGATTTCCTTCTTGAATTCCTCGGCTGGCAAACATATATTGACCTCTGATACCGTTTGTGCCCAAAAACAAATAGAGCAACAGAGTGCAAGACAAACATGAGGCAGCAGCCATACAGCACATACAGTGGTTATAAGTTTATCCCTACGTGAAAACTAAAGATAAATTAAAAAATGTAGCGCTTCACTTCTGAAAAATGCTGGTATATGAAACCAGATTCTCTTGTCTGTTTTTTCTTTTTTGTTTTCTTTATCGTGTTGCTGTAAGATTCCAAGCTGAACGGCGAGGCAGCTAACGCAGCTCTGGCCAACGAAGATTGCCCTCATATAGACCAGGCCATATCTCCGGAGGAAATCTTCAGCCCCAGCGAGAGAGAGCGGCCCTGTTTCCTGGTCACCACTGCTGAACGCCCCAACCACACAGGTGGCAGAGTGAGGAGGGGTACGTACAGTAACAGCCAATCACAGGCCCCCGTAAGACACTGACACCTTGTAGACCGTAGACAGGACACGCTCCTTTTCACCCCTCTTTGCTGAGTGTTACACCTCAGTTTTTCACAGGCACACACACACACACACTAACACGCACACACACACACACACACACGCACACGCACACGCACACACACACACAACTACAAACCTCTTATGGCACACTTTCACAGCAGCTGCTTCTCCTCAGTCATCCCTTTGGGAATTGTACATATTCTAAGTCACATCTGTTCAGGCCAAGCACAATCACCACAAATGTCCATTCTAATTGTCCACATCTACATAATATATTTTTTGATACCATGCATAAGATAAGATTTATATGATCTAGAACGTGTTGTCTTACATGCCTGAGAAAAAGTATTTATGTGCTATGCGTGTACCATGTATGTATATGTTTTTTAATGATTAATACCATGCAGGATGCCGACTTATGAGAACATTCCTCTTGACCATAACGGTGCATGAAGTGTCTTGCTGATGGGTGCTATCAGTATGGTGAAGGAGCACAACACAAATGGAGGAAGGCTGATGGAGAGACAAATTCTAATTTACTGATTTTTACAATTCAATCACAAGATTAAACCCTTTTTTTTCCCTAAAAGTATTAATGTACAAAAAACATTCCTTGTTGTGTGCAGCCAGCACATCAACAGCAAATGGCGTACAGTATGAAATTCTACCTGTAGCTGAGAAAACATTCCCTACCTGAGGTGCCTACCTTTTCAAGTCTTTTATAGTGTTCTACTCCGAACCATTCCAGTACCACCCGGTGCATGCTGTTGTACTCCTGATGCACTCAATGCATGGAGAATAATAATCTGTCTCAAGTCTGTGTTGACCTGTTTCTTTGGAGACAAAAACAAGAAAGCAACAGGTGTAGTATTTACCAGTGAGGAGCTACCAAAACATTTTGTCATGGATTCAGTGCTGCAGTGTACTCAGAACGTTCTCTGTTTTTCAACTGAAGGTTATGAAAAGCCTTGGAGCCTTAACAGCATGTCTGGCATGAGCGGGGATGCCTCTGGAGTGTCCTCAGTGTCCGCCCTGCCCTGCAGCCCACCCTGTCTAATGCAGCACTCACATTCTCCCATCCCATCCATTATGTAGCATGGTTGAGTAGCAGACACAATGCCATTGGAAGGCCAGTCCACACTCCTCCTCCTTATCTTTCCTGTCAAATATTTTTGCTTTGACACTTGCCTTCACTCCTGCTTATTTTCATTTTCTATTTATTTTTATTTTTCTGAAAAAAAAAAAACTGTATCTCAACTGTGCTTATACTCAAGCTTCCCAAGTGTTCTCCTTGGGTGTGTCATCATATCCTAGACTAGAAAACATTGGCACATGCCACTCTGCATGGGTCACCTCAGTTGCAGACAAAGCACTGTTCTACTTCGACCACAGGCTAAACCCACTCTTTCCTTGTGTTTTACATCATTGCCTGTTGCTCTGTTGCTTTTGATCTCGCATACTCTTCTGCCAATAACTTTTATCTCATCTGCTTTTTACAACTTTGTGAAAGAAATTTCCATAAGATGTAACCCCTGCTAACAGTATGCTGGACATTAACACTACATGGCTTTTAAACATATCCAAAAGGGTTACTACCAGCTGTTAAGGGAGCTCCTCTCAAGTGCTTTGTACGTTGCAAAGTAGAGACGTTACCATTCTGAAAAAGTGCAATCCAGACAAGACGAGATGTTATCTGAGTGGCCATCAAAAAAGAAAAAAAAGAAAGAAAATTTGATCGTGATGTTCATGATGTCCAATGCAATATGGAGATGATGACAATTCCTATGATACTAGTGATGAATA
>OMLP01000702.1:0-19571 GCA_900302685.1 Spondyliosoma cantharus | reverse complement strand
ATTTTGTAAAAGTTTCGTAATTCACAAAACTTTTCTGAAGCTTCACAGCAAAACAGTGTTGCAGCATTCTTTTAAACATCTGAAGCAGATGGAGACTTGTTTTAAAATGTGCAATATGTAAGTATTTCAGTTGAAAACTTTGAAAAAAAGAACTAAAATTATCAACCAAATGTAAAGAAATAACAGCTTTGACATTATGACATTATGTACTGTGTTGCGGAAATATCTTCTGAAGTTAGCATGCTAACTGTCTAGCCCCATCCTGTTGTATTTCAAAGCTCGTGTGCCAGCAGTGTCGACACAATGCTCCTCCTGGTGCTCTGAGCTCACAGATCAGACCAGGATGTTTGGAGGACTACGTGACTTCACATACTTTGCATCAGCATTAGGGTGAATTATATAGACTGAATTAAAATTTTTGGGTTAACTTATTCTTTAATGAGGCATTAAAATGTTAAAGCATGCTGTTAGCAACTGGTAATAACAATAAATAAGTACAAAATTAATTAATTAATGGAATGCTGATATATCTTCATATGTAACTACACTTTGATTAAAAAAGTGTATATATAAAAAGACAGACTATATATAAAATACATGAACTCATATTACAGGTCAGACATGAATTATTCTATAGAACTTTTTAATTGACAATCATGTAGAATTGGATTATTATTCTTTTTCTGCACACATGCAAATTGGTATATTAGTATGTAATACTAACCAATGCCAAAACATTATTCACATCAAACCGGACAAGTGCCTATGTTATGCAAATTGATCTTATCATTCATCATGTTGGTAAAGCTCAGCCAAGATGATGAATTAATGTTATTTTAGATTAGCCATCAGTCACCAGCCATTGAAAACAAGCGTCGATTCAGTTCTCAAAAAGCACACAGAAACAATAAGGACCCAAGCATGGATCAGCTTCTAAAGGCAAGCAATGAGAGTGTAACTAAAAACCTGCAGGAGAGTCGTTGAGTACAAAGTACAGCTTCATTGTTTGTGTGGAAAAGTTAGTGAGAAGGGACCAACTTTTTTACCAAACAACTGCAAACACACTGCCAACAACCTTCAGAGATCTGTGTGCAGTCAGGCACAGCAGATCTTGAATCTGCCAACACAGCTGAGCATAAATGGGGGAGGCAGTGTGCTCGTTAATGTCTGACACAGGATAAAAAAATACAGCTGTTAACATTAAACTGAAACAATAACACAACTGAGAGGCAACTAATGTCTGCCGTCTAGTGAGATTTCAGAGTGTGTGTTTTGAACACTGTATTTTGTGGTTAGTTATCTCAATAAGGTGTTCAGTGATCGTTTTGATTGGTTTGTTGTTTAGGGATTTTTGTGTCTTTTTTGACCAATACAGTTCAGGCTTGTACAATAAATAGTGATAAATAAAAAAAAACACAGACATTATCATTTTTCAACGAGTGTTGATTTATTTTTTTTCAAAATAAACAATGTAAAAGCACATTAACTTTCATTAATGCATAGTTCCAGTGACACAGATGTTTTTTTTTTATAATTTATTTGCATATACCCTAATCGGAAATAAACTCTTTAAACTAAATACGTAAATGATTGCAAAGACATGATCCATGACCCATCCTGAGTCCTGCCATTGCCCTTGACTACAGTCCTGGCTTCAGACCTGCAGTTGGTCCCATGTTGCTGCACTGCCCACAGCTTATAAATATGCAAGTCGGGTCAAACGCAGCGGACAAATTTCCCCCAAGAGACAGTGTTCAGTGGGAAAATGGTGCAATGAGACAGACAGAACCTCAAAGAACACGATATAGAGTGACAAAAATAGAATTAAGCGTTGGACACTTGCTAAAGAAAAAAAATACTGTACTTTATGTGTAAGTGGTAAATCACAGTGATCTTTTTTTAGTATGAAGTGTGGAGATTGACTGCCTCCTGACACTCAGGATCACAGCAATAAAACCGCTGACATGGGAAGATGGAGGTATAGTACCAGTGTAGCCAATCCTTCACATGATCCATAACAGAAGATGATCACAGGTGGACCAGGCACCATAGGCCCGGCCATTTCCTGAAAAGCCACTGGCCCTGATCGTGTCCATCAAAGTGATGGGCTGGTCAGAGAAATGATGGCCTCTGTCCACATGTAACATAACTCAGCCTGTGTGCAACTACACAACAGTATTTATGACAACTGCAGTTTGAAGTCTGACCTTTTGAAGGAGCTTATCTGGCCTATTGGAAGGTGAAAGTTACTGTATGTTCAAAGGCACTTCAAATAATCACAGATATGTGGCCTTTGCACCAATAAGCCACTAAATCAGTCAGAAATATGTGAATTAATTTTGTTCTTCTAGTCTCTGATTGCCTTACGCTGAATAAATAAAATGTTTTTGCTCAGCTGCTACTAAAGTGGAGTCGTTGCAGAATTTTGTCTCGAGTCCGTCGTTGCAACGCACACTGCCATAGAGTGTCCGGCTCCACAGCCAATCAGAAGAGGTCTGAGACCAGAAACCAGCTGTGGCTGAAAGACGTCTGTCTGTGAACCGTCTCCGCACATTCCGTGTTCGTTCCAGCCCCAGGAGAGGAGACACCCCCCTGAAAAGGAGAGGGGTCATGGGTCAGTGGAGCTGACAGGAGAGAGACAGGGCTGCAGCACTGCGCCGTGTAGGATAAAATTAGGAGCTTGGAGAGAATAAATAAAGTCTGGTTGCAGAAGACAGAAAACACGCAATCTCACACAAACACAAACACAAACACACAGACGTTCCCAAGACAGACACTCAGCCAGTAATAAAGCCTCCCTGCTCCTCACAGCTGGTGAGGTGTTGGTGGGTGTGGTCAGGTCCGCATCACCGAGGAGACACGTGCCATGGCAACACAGTTACCTAATAGGCTGCGTCGCCATGGCAACAGAAGCGAGCTTGCTTTCTCAAGGGTAACACATCTTCAAGCTTTCCCCATCCTGCAGCTGTGTGTCTCTCATGCCGTCTTTTCATTTATTTCATCGGGGGGTTTCTTTGTCTCTGTGTTTCCGGCTCAGCATCTAAAGATTTTGATTCGCCCAAGTGACACGTGTTTATGCCAGTTAACAGACCGAGATATCACACCAAGCAGCTTATGTCAGTGAAGTTCTGCCAGATATGGCTTTTCGTAATACAGACACACTGATCTTTAAGATACTGCATGTTATTATAAGTTGACTGCACTAGTCTGCATTTTTGATTATTAAGCAAACATGTCATTTACACAGGAGCTTAATGTGTTGAAATGTTTCGTTCTTTAGGGAAAAAGCCTTATTTTGGTACTGTGCTCAATTCATGGACTCGCTGACTGGAGTACAGCACATCAGTGTTTCCATGGCAACTAAGTGCCCGCGCAATATTCAGCACAACAAAAGGATCAAAATCAAGACCCTCACCCAAAAGCCATTTCCTTGTAAACAAACCCCTGGCATTTGGTTTTACATTCGACAGTTAAAAATCTCACACCTAATTAACAACACCACAGCGACACGATTGTAGAAGTCAATTTTTTTTTTTAGCTTGCCTTACATCATCATACTACAGGTACAATTTAAAACAGGATCTGATCTAAGGTGTCTGTCCTCATACGTACCTGTTCAGTTCAAAATGTTCACATTAACAACAATCTTTCCCCAGATTGGATGAGCTGTGCCCACAGCGTCTTTGGCCTATCGCCCACCTCTGACCACCGATGATGAATTTCATACATGACAAGGAGCACTTCCTCAGGTGCAAATGGGCAAGTGTTGAGCAGGCAACAGATATCATGAGCAGCATGCAGTGCTCTCCGTTCCTTTCCGCCTGACCTACTTCAGCACCAGAAATAGCAGCACTCAGGTCTCTGCTTCCAATCCTGTTTTGCTATTTCATTGCTCCTGCCACCTCGCTCGAGACAGGAGGAGGAAAAGAGGAGAGTCATGGTGCAGGAACAAGGTACACGAGGTTCACAAGCTCTCCCTCGGCTACTCCTGTTTTCTCATCACATAACTGAACTTCTGAAAGCACAGAGCGGTGCTTTGTGGGACCTGTCATTATGACGGACAGCCTGCGTTAACAATGCCTTTTTCAAAAAGGAATCCAAGTAAAACATTCAAATTGGTCAGAACTTTAAAAGTGGATAGACACACTGTCCAGCGTTTCCTCTACAATGGAGCCCTGTGTTTGTGCTTCAATGTTCATCTTGCATATTTATATTCAAGCTGATGTTGAAAAAAAAACAACAAAAAAAACTGGGTCACTGTTCAAAATTTAATGTGAAAGATTTTACTTCCAAAATGTTTTATAGAGGAAGTATGTCACTATAGGAGGTCTGGAGACTTTTGGCAAGCGTGGAAATAATACAAGCACTTTTGATATCTTGGTAAGCCTGATGAGAATTCACGATTGAAAGATTGCAAAGTCTATGTCCTGTTCTTACGTGGATAAAGGGAGACTCCCCTCCAAACTGGAAAAACATGCCTGTAAATGTGTGTGTGGTTAATTCAGCCCTTTTACAGGCCTGTTCTGGTAATTGCTTCTGTCAGTGATACCCATCTATCCATGCTGTAATTACTTCCTGATGCAAAGGCCACAAAGCAATGAGCTGACCTCAGAAATCCTCTACAGCATTACCAGAAGGATTAATATTTCACACTGATGTTTAACTGCAACGTATTAGACAGTTCTCTTACTAATGCTCTGCTACAGAGGGGAGGATGACTTGAAATAGTTCACCTACATGTATTCCCTTTTACTTTATGTAGTTAAGAGCGAGAGGCATGTCAGGCCAAAAGTGGAGCCTCTCGAGTCCCCCCAATAGGTTTAAACTATTTCTGCTTAATTTCTCTCTTCTTATATGTACCTTTTCAGTGCAGCTGTGTGCTATGTTGTCAGATGTTTATGCTTATCTATTTTCTTGCAAGAGGGCAGTTTTTGAAAATAACACACAAAAGAGAATGTACAGAAACTTTTTTAGAGAATACACTCACCTACAATGGCTAGGTTATGTTCAGATCCACATGCAACCTGTGGAGGAAAAGATTTGAAAGGTGATTAAAATGCATGTCGAAGGCAAACAGCCAATGATAAGACTGTAAAATCCAAGAATTGTTCTGCCAGCATGGATACTGAGATGCTTTGTAACCAAACCTGCTCTGAAACCGAAATAAAATGCCATGTGTCAACATGTAATCATCCCACTTTTATTCACAACTGCACGCAACATGAGTGCACCCAGCGCAAATAACATTAGTGACGATCACTTCTGTAAATACATTAGACGCTCCCTCGCTTCGCAGTGTTTCATCAGAAAGTAGAGCAGGAAAAACTGTAGCAGCTCATTCATAAAAGCTAGAGCGCACTGCTGAGCTGTCCGGGGCAGTTAATGCAAATGGACATGGACGGCCATGTGTGCCTGCCTTTGCAGAAAAAAGGCCATTAAATTATACAAGGCTTAGGTCAGCAGTTTTTCCTCTTCAGAGCCGTGACAGAAATTGACAGAACACATTTAAATTCTGATCCTGAAAGAGTGAAAACATAAGACAGAGCTTTCTAAACGGCAGTTTCGATCGCTAAAGCTTTACTAGCAATAAAAGTCATTTAATTGTGTATATGTATCCTCGCTAATACTGTTTGAACTGCTCTGATAAAGCAATGCCTTTAATAAAGCATACAGCAGCCACAAACCATGAATAAGAACACATCCAATGATGTCTGAACCACTGACAGGTTGTAATTTGTTACTCCAGTAATGTTCATAGGCCTCATAAAAGTGTGACAGTTTACTAAATATTGACTCTGGGGGTGTGTATGTACAGTGTGAGGAGGACCAACATGGTAGGTTGGGCTGAGAGATTCATAGTCCACTCAGCAAATCCATCTTGCCTTTAGCTTTACACACACAAGGTGACTGCACCTTGACATATGCCGGCACTGCTGCAATGATCTGGGCACCGTGATCCGGAGCTTGCCCTTGCACGTCCCTGACATCCCCTTTAACAGCGACGATCACTGGCCATACAGCTGCCATTTACACTATGGGTTAACTGCTGCAATCCCATGATGCTCAAACATAACTGGCCTTGTGGGAGAAGAGAGCTCTACTTTCACTAAGTGTAATAGGTCCTTTGGGAACATGTGTGCAATTTACAGAGAGATGAAGAGATCCAAATCATTAAGAACCTGAGCTTAGCAGGCCTGGCTCTCATTCAGAGGCTCTGTGTTTCATCTCAAACAAAACAACCCTCAGCTACAGATTCTCTTTATTTGTGGTTGTTTGCTGCCTCCTGCTGGACTCACAGACAGTTTCTGCTAAAATATTAATCTGACAACCACAAAAATAAGAATCAATACGGTAATACCAATAACACTTAATCTAAAACACTTGTATACCTGTTTTGAATTGCTTTCTAGGCTTTTAGGTCTGTATCAAACAATGACAAGTCTTACATGTGTCGCTCCATGGAGCACTTCAACCTCTGCAGGGACGCAAGCCTCCTGGGTTCCATCTCCTGCTGAAGGACCTGCTGACTGCTGCTCTGGGTGCTGCTTCGTCGGGATTTGTCGGCCAAGCTGTCCATAATCTCCTCTGCCCCATGTGAACACTCTCCCAGTCTCTGATATGGATGATGACTTTATTTTGAAATTACAACTGTACTCTTAAATCCTTTCACAAACCTTATATGTGTCATTATGTCTCACCTGTCTGAGCTACAATGTGCGTCCAGCCGCTCCACACACGGATGACTTTCTCTCCACCAAGCAGCGAGTGCTTCACAGGAGTGGGAGAGGACAGGAAGGGCTCTGTGGCGGTCAGCTGGCCGTGCTTGTTGCTTCCCCACAGAAACAAATTGCCATCTCCTGCACACACGACAGGAGCGACATTACTCTTCATCCAGCAGAGGCAGCAACCGTAAGAGCAGAGCAGTAATTGAGTGGCGCTGGTCAACTAATTACAGGACAGACGAAAGGCCGGAGTGATGTATGAACATGAAGTGGAAAACAACTTGCTGCTCCATCCTGAAAGTAAATACTCTCTGAGAAAGATCTGTACAAACTACATTACATATCTGCTTCTAAATTATTCTTATCTTTGCCTGCTGCACTTTAAGCCACTCAATGAAATTGTGCACATCGATGAAAATGCCGAATGGAGCACAGTAGTTGTGAAATGTTCTCTGTTTTTACAGGCTGCTCCAGTCCCTTTAGCTCCCTTAGAGGTTTGCTGTCCTCGATCTGAGAAAAAATCTGATTCAGCTGCATGCTGCTGGAAGATGTGCAGAGAATCCCTTTTCAACTAAGCTTGAACTGTTTGTTAAAAAGAAGATTCCAGTACATTTTGAATGGCACTGTGGCCAGTTGGAAACCATATCCTATTGTTTGTGGTGCAAATATCTTGCTGGAATGCTTTCATCCAAAATCAAGCCACTTTTTGCCATGGGCTGCCTATTTAAGTTGGTTTGCTGCCTTGTCTGTTTCCTGTGTTGACAAGCTTCTACAAATAGGACAATTCAGAGCCTTCATAATGCAGAGTAATGGTTGTCATATACGCTGAGGTCTTACCTGTGAGGCACATGCAGTGCACTGCTCCTGCGGATACCAATTGTGGGGTTTTCTGATCCATATCTGCAACATAGACATGAAATATCTGGTCACATTTATCAATACTCAAAGACATAGTAAGCGATTTAAGGCCTAAAAATGTTGTTTTCAATGTTTTCATTAAAGCAGCTACAAGGAAAATATTTTTTTTGTTGAGCAACACTGCCTCCTATCATAAAGATCTTGATTAGACTAAAACGTGTATTTGGTTTTAGAAGCAGGTGAAAGAAAGAAACAGGGTGCATGGTGACGAGTTAATATATCTTCTTGTGGCAATACAAGATTAATAACTGTAATGTGACGATAGTGAAACAAAGAAAATTTTGCATTTTTTGTCTTTGGGCTGTAAGACTCCTCAATTCATCCCCAGCAAATCGCCATGAAAACTAGTTTTAATATTCATTAATTGTATAAGTTGGAATCCAACCCAGTGACCAGCGTTGAGAATAACTACATAAAAATAGCCAATCTCTTTGTTTGCTATGTAGATCATATAGAGGTATCAGTATTACATTTGTTCTGTTTCATAACAAGATAAAAGTTTTCGTACATTCAACTACTTTTCTATTCAGTACAGTTTCACTCACCTGGTACAAGAGTGGGCACCATAGAGCTGAGGTGTGCTGGAACAGGCCGTGGACTCATTGCTCTCTTAGCATGACTGAAAAGACCTCTTCCCCACTGATACACACACCCTGAGTCTGAAGGTGGACCAGAAAATTAGGGTTTGTAGATTGACAGTAAAAGAAACCTCACTGAGAAAGTTTTTGACGCAAACTTACGTGTCACAGCAAGTGAATGTCTGAGTCCTGCTGCTACACTCACAACTGGCTCCCTCAGTCTCTGAGAATAAACAGCACAATGACATCGGCTTCAAAGAAACTGATCAAAGTGATCACAAGGTGAAGTTGGTTAATTATAAAGTTTTTAAAGTTTATTGTAGTGTGATAATACATGGTGCATGTGTTTTTGTTTAGATATAAAACAAGCACTAATTGTTGCCACCTGTCTCAGTCTACAATGAGACTCAACCAAAGTGGACCCTTCTGGTGTTTAATTGTGTTCTGACTTCACATCCACTGTTTATCACTGTACCTTTGAAATCGGCATACCATCTTGCACAGTCCTTTAGAAGGTATTTTGCCAATATTGTGTGGACTAAATTAAGTAAAATACCAGTGCTCATGTGCTCACCTCAACAACCTGTAGATCTGCAGAGTGTGTGACTGTCTGACCAACACCAAGTTGTCCGAACGCATTGGAGCCACAGGCCAGTACTCGACCATAATCTGTCAGTGTGACATAAAAAGAAAGGAAATATCTATATGACTAAATGCACTGAAATGGATTTGGATGGTTGGAAGGTAGTGCCAGGCTTCCTTCGTCGTTGCCATTTTAACATTACTGCACTATGAATTCTGGGAAACTTCCTCAAGAAAACTCTGCAAGATTACAGACTTGTGGAACATGTGGCTTCAGGGAAAAACTACTCTGTTTTGTATGATGATTCGTATGATTGCACAGCTGGTTGCATGAGGGTTAAAAACGCTATGCAGTGAAAATGTTGCCTTGTATTCATAAACTGTATGCTCTATTACCTCAAATAGCACGACTGGATGATAGAAGTTTCTTTAAGTTTTTGCTTTTCAGACATTTCTGTAACAAGAAGTGCCACGACGAAAATATTGCTGCTTTTAAAAAAGCAGTCTCCCAGTCATAATTACAAACTGGATGTTGGCATGAATGATGTTTACAAGTTGGAAACTAGTAATTACTGGTAATGTACTCTAGTGTAGTTGGATTCTTGTAGATAGTAAGTAATATTACCAACTGATCATACTCTTCAGCACGTATACTCCATCACATACTGATTAATCTGTATATTCTTACATATCAATAATTTGTTTTTATGACTTTAAACTGCTGTCCTGTCTTATTCGTGGCTGCTGTGACAAACAGATTTTTCATGAAGAATAAGTCAAATGTAATCTTGTCCTATTTATTATCTCTGCCTTAAAGGAACACCTCTGGGTAAATACTTAATCTTCTATCCTTCTGAACCTGGTGGAGATGTAACACAAAGCATCACATCCTGGTGAGAAATGGTGCGTACCAGTGAGGAGAAGAGTAAAATCCCAACCACAGGCTACGTGTGAGACCCTCTGACTCAGGCTGAGGCAGAGCTGAAGAGTTGAGATGTCTGCATTGTGGCCAAGTCCCAGCTGGCCTCTGTCATTCTGTCCGCACACAAATACCTCTCCATTCTCTGTCCAACACAAAACACACCACAAACATTTGGGAATCATGTAATTTATTGTTGGCAAGTCAAAAATAACCAAAAGATGGACAATGCACAAAGCAAGAAATGGCTATTCAGATACAAACATTTAAATTAGACAGTTACATGGCGACTGAAGGAAGATTAGGGGAAAAAACATTACCGGTAATTAACTTAGACTTAGACTTATCTTTATTGATCCTTTTGGGATAACAGCTACATTCTGACTCCAAAATGTAAATACATTTCAACAGACAACAGATTTGTTTTTTTAGTAGCCTTGTACCTACATGTGGTGTGTGAATTATTTAAGGACGGAACAATAAATATATGTATACTGGTATTGGCTTCCTGACTTATTAAAGACTGTCTAACCCTTGCAAATTGCATCCCACACAAAAACAAGTAAAATTAGAAATGAGTAAATGCGAATTGAAATCATGATTTCCAAACTAAAAAACAACAGATAGATGAGGGTTACCACCCTTTGTATGTGCAGGAGGACTTCATGATTAGTTAACTTTCTTTTTTTTCATAAAAAAAGATGCATGTCCTATCTGTGATGCAATACAAATAACAGTGATTTCAACCTTTTATTGCAATTTTTGGTTTAAATCTTAAAATTATAAGCATATTTTGTTAATTACTGGGAAAATTATATTGGACAGGATAATTGTGACATGAAATTTTTATATCGTCTCATGCCATCATTTGTTACATTCCTAAAATGAGTTTTGTCTTTAATCAGGATAAAAATCGATATAGGCAGTTTATTGTTTTCTTTGGCTGTATATTTTTCCAGAGATGGGTACATGTATCTTGCTGTATAATTTCACACAAGTGTTTTATAATCCCACACAGGTTAGCATGACAAGGAAATACAAATAAACCAATTAACTTGGTAGTTTTGAGCAAGAAATATCTTACTCAGAGGAAAAGGTTTTGATTAACTGATTTTTTTTTTTATGCTTAAACAAACTAAATAAACAAGATTGTTGTTTTCATGACTAAATAAACAAACTGACCTTAAAGGACAACACAGTTTCAAACTGTTTTACTTTGCTTATATTTGGCGGACCCTGCCACCTTTCTAGCTTCAGTGTTCTGGGACTTTATTTTCCACTGAGAGCAGCTTATTTATTCGATTACGGAAGAAAAACAATATTTATGAGTTCGTATTATTGCCTTAATAATACTGTAAACATAAAAAATCTGAGTCTGAATTTCTTCTCCAAATCTACACGGTGCCTCTTTAACTAAATGGGTTAAAGTTATGGTCGACACTTAGTTATTTGTCCAGTAGGGAGCGCCACATGACCTCTGTTTTGTTCAGACTTTGCTCACATTGCATCACATGTGATCAGTCGGACGGACAGGGGCTTGAATTTAGAAGAAAAACTACAGTTTAGGAGCAAATTGGTGAAACTTTAACTTACCGGTGACAACCACCGAGTGACCCCCGCCGCCGCTGACAGCCCGCACTGCCTTGTTCTGCAGAGGAGCAGTGTCAGAGAGCCGGGGATCTGACTGGTCCTCCACATGTCCCTGCCCCAGCTGCCCGTAGCTGTTGGCTCCCTGGTAGACATGGGCATTAGTTTTACTAACACTGAACAGAACCAACCGAGATAAATACTAAGTTCCACGTTAACTTAAACTTGGCGGTTGCTTGTTTCCGGTCACTTTTCCGCTTGAGCTAACGCTACTTCGTTGACTGTTGAGCTAACGTTAGCCAAAGTGCTACATTATCGTTCCCCAGTCTGCTGTCACTCTGCCGATGAATTGAATGCATTTGAGGTAATTAAAGCTTCACAGCCAGAAATGAACAACTTTCAACACTTTAATGGCGAAGACAACAACTTACCCATGACTGTAAACAAAACTCCGGCCGTGAGCTCGTTTCCATGGAGCACCGAGTTAGCTGAGTTTACGACACTGTCGTGAAGCACACAGACAACGGCACAGACAATGACTATGGAAATGCTGAATTTTTCATCACAAATATTCCTATAAAATAGAAGACGCAGTAAAATCCAATAAAAAGAGCTGTGTCTTATATGTCCCATTTAGTAATACAATTCGGCATTGTTTTAAAGATTTACAAAAAAATTAAAAAAAATTCTGCTCCGTTCTTACAGCCAATAATTACTAGGCGACCTTTGGTAAAGATGGCAGTGGTGGTTCTGTAGAGACCTTAAAACGTCAAATTATCAAAAACTGAAGAGGAGTCCTACGTGTCATGTCACATTAAATGTCATTTGGGTTTTGTTTGTTTTTCATCTGAAGCAAAATTAAGATTTATCAGCAGGTGGCAGTAGACGACTAGTGTCGTCTCAGTGCCGAGGAGAATCTGGAGCTCTATCCACGAATAAATAAATGAAATCCAACCAGCAGTTCATGTTTTCTTTCTCGGAAACAAGCCCAGTCGCCAACGATATAGCACTTAGAATATAGTTAGCTGGTAGTTAGCTTAGCATAAATGTTGAAAACAGGGAGACTGTCAGCCTGGCTATGTCCAAAACTAACAAAAACCACCTACCAGCATTTCAGATTATCACTTACTTACATATGATTTGTTTAATCTGTGCAACAAATCAAGTTTAACAGCATTTTATTTATGACTCCTCATCACAATAAAATACAAGACCGCATCTCTGAGCATCTCACTTAGACTCTAAATATCTATATCTGGTTTTTGTTCATGTGAAAAAGTAATGAATCAACAGGTTACACACCATTTGACACACTGTGCAGACACAATAAACATTTTATTTTATTTTCAATAGTTTGATACAGAGCCTACTAATCGTTTATATTTCTTTACAGTAGAAAAATAATGTTTTGATTTAAGGAGTACTACAATTATATTCACTTCAAGAGGAGGTATTCAAAATCATCATGGTAAAATGAAATGGGTCAGGGTACATGAGTCCGTCATAATCAGCCATGAAAACATCCTTAAAATTCCAGTTTTACACTTTCATAATTTCCCTTAACAGCACATAAAAACAAACATGATACATACACCAAACGAATACAAACAAGGTACATTTTATACATATCACTGAAGTGAGGAAGATTTAATGTGAAGAAAGATAATTAAATGAAATACAAAAAAAAATAAAAATTCACATGAGAAAACACAACAGCAGAGTTAACAAGAGGATCAGAACACCACATCTCTGTTTTTTAACAGCTGGGGATGTGTTTGCGGTACAGAAGACAATATCTCAAGTTAAGCAGCTTTCCGGGTTTGTGCAATATACTGATATCAGTGGTTTTACACACCTAATGCGCCTCTGTGAATCGTATAAGCCATACACCATGCAGTGGGGACGACAGGGCATTTTGCCAGAAGCAGGGCACATTCATTGTACTGACGAGGGGGCGATACACAAGCAGTATCTCAACAGCGGTGCTTGGGGGGGTGACACGGCAAGCGTTGACGGACTGCAGTTGGGCAATTTTGACTGTAATGTGGACAGTCAGACACCCAGCTGCTTGTTCAGCCGGCTGAGGGCGTCGCCGACGATGTCAAGCTCGTGTCGAAGCTCCTCCACCACACTGTTGATGCTGGGAGTGTCTTTTAGCACGTCCACACTCTGGGTGTAGGGGTTGTATCGCACCGTGAAGGGACGCTTGATGGTCTTGGCAAATTCCCTGAAATGAACATAATAATATTTAATTTACGTAGAAAGGACAAGTGTTGCTTTGTAGATCATTTTCATCATTCATACGTGCAAAAGATATCTCTGTGATGGTGAATGACTGTAACCAAGCTCACCTCATCTTGACTTTGGCCTCCTCGAAGCTCTCCGACACAAAGTAGACATCCTGAAATGTAGTGATGATGCATTCTTGCTTGGATGTAACTTTGGGGTCGAAAGGCATTATCCTTGCGTTGCCAGAGAGTGCATGCTGTGAGAGAGAAACCAAGCAAATGCTGCAGTCATTTTACAGAAACACCTTCACACATTTTGGTCATTTGACTGAACGCAAGTCAATCTGTATTTAGCTGTTTCCAGAGGAGAAATCTTTTATCTAACATCTTTAGCATACATTTTTCTTTAGGATTTGAATTTGCTCAATTTGATCATTTCAATGGGTCTGGCGGGTTAGAAGGAGGATGTATAGGTTATATCAGGCTCTTTTCAAATGTTATTTTTACCTTAAGCTCACTGATCGATGACAGCAGTCCTGCTCCATATGCCCGCAGCTGCCCTTCTTGTTTGCATAGGCCAAACTCCACGGTGAAGAAATAGCACTGTAACACAAGACGGATACAATATTTCCAATTCTTCTAGATTTTATATATAAGAATATCAAACTGCGCCTGTGTAGTTGTCACTTACTGTGGCCAGTTTCTGAACGGAGTCATCTGAGGCTCCGAGGGAAGCGAGACCGATCTCCTGAGAAAACTGGGCAAAGCTGGGCTCGGCCAGCAGAGGGACGTGACCCAGCAGCTCATGGCACGTGTCCCTTAATGGTGACAGATAGCAGAATGTAAGGACCAATATCTGTATGAGCGTTGACATCGCTTTTCTGATTATAGTTTTGTATTACTTACGGCTCTGGGGTGTATAAGGGGTCAGAACTGTGCCGCACATACTGGGTACAGTGGAAAACACGGAAGGCCAAACCAGCAAGGAAGTCACGAGGGGACAGATAACCAGCCACAGGCCTGATGGTAAATCCAGTGCGTTCTGAGAACAAGAAGAAGAAAAAGAGCAAATATTTTTACAAGGCTGAAAACATGCATTTCCAAAAAGAAGCACGTTTTTATCAAGAAATGAAAACCCACCCCTGAGGAAGCGCGAGACATCTTCCAGCTGAGGGATGTTGTCCTCCCGAAATTCACAGTATTTGGAGAGCAGTGGCAGGTTCTTCAAGTACTCCCGGCAGGCGTGGGTTGGGTACAACTTGTTGAGCTCCCTGTACACGACTCCCCAAGTCTTCACTTCCTCCTCTGTGAACTCAACACGAGGGATCGGATCCCCACTGCAACAAGAGACAATAATTCTCTAAGTATCAAGAAGAAACTCGCCAGATTTCCAAAATAACCGTCAAGATATAGAAGAAAAACTCACTGCTTGAAGGCCATGGCAAGATCAGCAAAGTACTTTCGCCTTTTCCGGTAGACGTTGTCCTTGAAACCCTGATAAAGAGAAACACAGAAGGACATGAGAACGATTCAATTCAAGGGATTTGGCATTTTTTGGTTTGCATTTTCAAGTCTGGAGGCTGATTTTGTGCCTTCTTACCGGATGATCCGCATCCAACTCAGAGCCGTACATCAGGACACGGTTAGCACACTTGTCCAAGTCTGAAATCTTCTTTGGGAACCAAGGAACGTCATACATATCTGAGAGGAGAGAAGCAAAATGGGTTTTGAATTTACTGTTAATATTTACTGTATTTGTAACACAGTGTCTGCAGGACTACACTTACCTTCATCATGTAGACAGGAGTTATCTGGAGGGTCCATGTCCACCACGTTCACATGCTTTCGGAGCAGCTGGATTATTTCATTCAGTTGTTCGTGGTTGCTGTCGCAGTCCACGAAGATCTCAAACTCAGAGTTGCGTCGTTTGGATTTTCTCGACTCTATGTGGACAAGGTTGACGTGGTTTTCCTGCAGGAGACATTGACGATAATTTTTTTAATCTAATTTTCAGAAATGAGTAAGTTACTGGAGGAGAGTAATGATAGATAGAAAGATATATGTATAGATATATATATGAACAGATTGGGAACCAAGAGTACAGCGACTTACTTGGAAGAGTCTGAGCGCCTTTACTAGTCCTCCCACTTCATTCTTGAGGGAGAAGATAATTGTTGCTCTGCTTTTCTCCGATGTGTTCTTCTTTTCAGAGTTTTCCTCAATTTTTGTGAAGGTCGATTTGTTTATCTGGAAAAAAAAGGCAGGACAGATTTTAGAGATTTTAATTTGTGCAACAGCAAGAAATCATCACCATCCAACAACCAGTAGTGTCGCCTTCTCTGACAGTCATATGAGGAGATATTCAGCTTTTAGGGAAAAAAAATCCAATATACATGTGTAAAGTACATTAATTAAACTAATTTTAAAGCTGTCAGTTGTGTGAAAAAAACACCTCCTAGTTCTGCGCTAACCCTTCAACATACAAGTAGTGTTTAATTAAAACAAATATTTTGATTTATGCTTAACTTGATTTACCAATCATCATAAATGTACATCTTCTCAAATGAGCATGCGGCACTGGCAGTGAGCAGCGACAGTCACAGAGAAATGCCGCATGAATATTTATGTCACCCCTCAAAAAGAAACCAACGGGCTGTTTCTCCACAATCACAGAATATAAATGCAGATGCGCTGGCTTCATGCAGAGACAGGAGATGAGATTAGTGCCCACAGGAGGCAGAAGCAACCCGTCCTGTCCCGCTTTAGCACCCTGGCAAGCGCCCTCACGTTGACGCACGGCTGTTCGCGCTGCACACGCCAGGGGAAAATGGATGTAATCCCGCATCAGATTTTAGAAGCAGGGCTCCCAACATGCCTCCAGCACAGAGCAACTAATCTGTTTTGATCGACTGCAAGCGTCTTTCTCGTCCACTTCAGTTGCAGCGTTCACCTGATTTAGAAGCCACAGTTAGTCACTGCCACGCGTAAAGGCTTTCCGCTCCAATTTGCTTTCAGAAATGCTAAAATATCTACACAGCTTAATGGCTGAAACTAATTTGTGGAAGAAGCGGGCCCGTCACAAGAGTCATTTAAATTCAGTTACCATATTGCGCCCCTCGAGCACTGTGTAGACAGCGCGGCAGAGCAGCTTTCGGTGGCCCCTTGTCGGTAGTATCCCTGAAAGCATTCGTGTACGGAGATTGGATCAGGAGGTTCTCCGGGGTCAACTCTTTGCGTCTCGGTTTAACGAAGATGAACTTGTCTCTGTCTCAAAGAATCGCCTTACTGCAATCCCATTGAGACATCGGGGAAGCCTATTATTAGCTCCCTGCATGTCGGGATCTCAGCAGACATTAGGCAGCGTTTAATCGCTGCTGCGCGCAGGTTTTAAGGCTGGTTTTACGCACACATCCTCCTCACGGAATAGTTGCTTTCCCTTTCGTAATGTCAGCTAAATGTATGTAGCTTAACATTTATTTTCATTATACACATTTAAAAGTGATTACAATGTGAGTTGTCTCAAATTCAGTGTACCATCAGGCCTTATTACAATTGCGCAATTGAACCAATATTCATATTTTGTCCTTATACAGAATATTGTTTTTATCAATACTATTTATACTATTTATCAATTTTTAGATAAATTTTTGCAGTATAATTATTTGTCAGAGAAGGCCTGAAAAGCACCAAGAACATGTAAATAATGTGTTAAAAATATATAAAAGTCACAGTTTAGAGATCATTATGTCTCAGTAAGATGGTCGTTTGGTGTATTTTGGTTGTTTACCCGCTTTTGGTTGAGCATTTCTGCAGTCTTGAAAATGAAATGCACGCATCTGACGCAGGTAAAACGCTGGAGTATACATCATATCTATAAATGCAAAAAATAATATACATTTATACATTGGGAACAACTTTAAACATTGGTGTCTCCCTGTGTCCTGCCTATCTTTTCCGCACACCCAGTGCAAAAAAACATAAACACTCTCTTCTGTCTTTTATGGAAATCAATGAAGGATGTAGCTACACGGTCGAGGAGGTGAAGACTCTTTCGTTACATGAATTTCGGAGGTATCCAACTTTAACCCTCTTAACCCTTTGACGCAAATTACAGTATAACAAAACGGCTTAAATTAATCTGCGCTGACGACGAAGTGAAGGCTTATTCACTGACATGACCCCGAACGATCTTCACCACTGTCCAAAAAAAAAGAAAGAAAAAAAAAATCTTAATTTATCACACACATGAAAACCTCTTTGGTTTTATAGCCCCTTAGACGCTCTTAATGCGAGATGAAATACTTAGAGATAGGACCAAACATCGCTTCTTCTGGGAAAAAAAAAAGTTGTTTAAAAGTTGTTGTTTTTTTTTTTTTCCTTTAAAAAAAAGAATGTATTTAATGAAGAAGTTCTTACCTCATTGTTCAACAGTTTCTCTTCGAAACCAATGTTCATAGAGTCAAAAGATCTTCCTCTTCGCGGTCCTTCGTTTTTGTTTGAGTACATGTTCAAGTGCTGCCCGGTTGTTTGCCTGTTTTATGTAGTTCTTATCTAAATTACCTCCGCTATGTAAAGTGGGCTGACTACCCCGAGAGGCAGCGCGCTTTGCTATTTAACCACAGGGAGGCAGGGGAGGGGGCAATAATCTCCCCCACAGCAGCAAATGGAAAAAGAGCAGCACCGCTGACGTCATCAGGGGGAAAAGAAAGGGGGTACCTTTTGTTTCACCTAAAGGCCTGAAATAGCTTCAATGAGATCAATCACAAATTCAGACTCAACAGAGAGTAAAAATACCTTGCTTACACTGATTTCATTAGATATTTTAATCATTGGCATCACTGCTGGCAGGTCTGTCCACGACTCTGCTGCATCACTGAAGAGAGGAGTCCTGGATTCACACTCTGATCTCAGTCGAGCCATTTGGCAAAAATAAAGAAGTGAATTTCTGTTTCCTCACTCTTTGTCACACTCGCTTGGGTGTTTGCACTTTTGCTTCTTGTATTTTCACTGTGATAACCTGAAGAGAGGTCGGTGTTCTTTTGTTTCTGACATGGTTTTATGTAGATGGGGCACTTGAATGGCACACAACACCCAATAGATTTTAAACCCTGTTCAACCAATTACCCAATGCCAATTGTACACCTGGTTTAGGTTGACTGTATATATGTGTGTGTTTGCCTCATGTCTCAAATCTGATGAAGACACAGTAGTGCCAGCACATTAGTCTGTGCAATAAAAGGCTTAATCCGATGTATTGTTATATCAGTGTTGTCTTTTATATTCAATAATCATTTTAATATTTAATTTTGTTGCCCAATTCAAGCATTAATGATGGGCTCTTGAGGTGATTTCAAATCATCAAGATATATATTGTGTATGGAAATAAAGTCTTAAAAATTAGGGCCATATCATCCAGCCCTATTCCAGTCCCTTTTGTCCTATGGATATGTCAATGTGCTTGACAAAATCCAAAGTGCAGCAGTAGTTGGGTGGTTGGTTGGTTGGTTGGTTGGTTTTTTGGCAGGATTACACTAAATCTATTAAACTGATTTCCATGAAACTTGGATGGAGAATGGGTCTCTGCCCAGAGTAGACCCCATTTTTCGTCATTTTTGTTAATTTCTCGTGGAATAATGCATTGATATTGGCATAAAGCATATTTATCTGGTGAGTTTAAATCATCGTTATCGGTGGTTTAAAGTGATATATGGCTGCCGAGTTTGAAATTGCATTAGGCTTGATTGAATTAAAGGGGACTGTTGGGCCTTGGCGGAAGTATGCATTCTACTGAGTTCCTTTCTAGTTGTATTTTGTTATGCATGAGGTTCATCTGCAAGAATTTAGCAATTAAAACCAAATATTACAAAACGTGCCATTATATCAAGATTGAGTACACTTAGTTTGTATGCACGCCTGACAATTTACTATAGACTCAGACCTCATGTTGGCCCAAGCAGTTAATTCGTCTTGTTTGTTGACACCTTGAGACTAAGAGGAGTTCAAGGTTTAAGAGGATTCAAGCAGAGCCCACCTGCCA
>OMLP01000700.1:7914-19925 GCA_900302685.1 Spondyliosoma cantharus | reverse complement strand
CGTTCCCAGGCCAGCCGGGTGACATAGTCACTCCAGCGTGTCCTGGGTCTTCCTCGGGGTCTCTTCCTCCCGGTGGGGCATGCCTGAAACACCTCCCGAGGGAGGCGTCCATGAAATTAATTTTACATTATGCATATTTCGCAAATTTCCAATATGCCATGTTTTATCGTCATATGACGTCAACTCAGCAGCTGATGTACCAACATTTTCTCAGACTTTCCAAGTTGCTCCAGGGAGGGAGTGTTCACATGAAGTTCCCCAGTCAGAAAGACGTTTTTCTGATTAGTCCGACACCACATGAACGCACCATAAACAGACAGAAGGTGAACAGAGGTGCTGCAGCAATGGACAGGATGAGGAAAATAATGTGTTTTTTGATCATTAAAGCATCGAAACATTTTTGCTAGGCATAAAAAAATTTAAAAGAATGAACCTGATAATAAGCATAATATGGGGGCAGCTTAAGGACACACCAAGGAGGATTAAGCTGGAATTGGAACTCGTATATCTGATGGTGTTGACTGAAATTTGAATGCCCAAATGTAACGTTCACTGTCTGCCATTGTGCAAAGTAGGCCTATGCAAATTGGGGGTAGCAGGTAGGCTTTTCGTTGATGTTTTTTTGTAATTATTAAATCGTGCCACACCTTGCCCTTCTCATGGTCTCAACTCAGTCCTGTTTAAATTACCAGCAGTTCAATGAACAACTAGACAATAGCCGACCTGGAGTCTGTTATTGGCCATGGTTCATTCACTGCTGTTAAGAGAGGTTAATGCTTGTTTCTTAACTTTTGATTCTTCCAATGTTGAAATTATACTCATGACTCCAAGATCATGTCTAATCAAAAAACTGAAAAAATCTTGTGTGCAGGTGTGTGTTAGGGGTCACAGATCAGAGCAAAGCTTCCAGTAAACTATAATTATTTTATTGAAGAGCCTTTATGCCACAGGGAAAGTGTAAACTTCTTTGTTTCCAGGGAAAGGCAGGACTATCTAACTAGGTCATCTGGAAAGTGATGTCAATAAAACATTTGTACTGACAAGCTGGGCTCAGCAAACAGCACCAAATGTCGTTAAACACCCTTTACCTATAAAAGACCCTCTAAAAAAAAGGGGGGGGGCAAACAAATACAACACGGGTGAAACAGCTCGACGTGTTTTGGTTCCACATGTAAACCCTCAGTGTTTGTCTGAATTCAAATGTTTACGGTGAAAGGCCAAATTTCGCAACCGCTAGCTTATCGGTGTCGGCTGCAGCAGACACATTTCTGCTCGCCTGCAACATACTTTTAAATGTTCACATGGCTTTAAAAGACGCTGAAACTACGTAGTTCGACGCTGACGGCGGCGTCGAGCCTGATCTTATGGACCGTTACTTAGTTCACTCGGATACACTTCACGGCTCCTCCGACGCTCGCAGCCGTTTGCGACTCACGAGCTGTAAACAAGTGAGAAAACTTTACAAAGTGATTTAAAGTCGAGCCGAGCTGGTCCCAGAGCAGTTGGACGCCCGCACACACAAACACAGAGAACGACACCGGAAACAGTTGAGTTTAAGCAGCACAAAAATCATACCTTTCTGTTTTCGCACTGAAGCTCCACTCAATCCAGCCTGCAGGGACACGACGCTGAGCTTAGCTTCCGATTCAGTTGAGGGAGAATTTAAGGTGAAACTGAACTGGGGTCGCTCATGGCACATTTTACTGCCCACAGCCTCAACGACGTCTCACACCCGCGGTCAGATCCTCGACACCACCGTTCTTCACACGTCTAAACTTTATTATCCCGGAGAATGAGATGGATAATTGTGACAAACTTTAATTCAAATGTCTTCATGTAGCCTGTAGATCAAATGAAGAACGTGCACACTAATGTTTAATACCTCTAACAACTGTGAGAGAACAGCAGTCTTTTTTTAAATGAGCAAGTCAATCAGTTGACTATCACCATTTTTTTTTTTTTTTCAAACTGTGTTAAAAGTCTTCAGCCTCTCTGGGATTATAGTCCAGATCTGACAAGTGTAAATTAAATTGTTTATGATCTGGATGTGGTTTCACTGGGGGGGGTATAGAGCAGTGAAATCTCCTTTTTTGTTTGCATTTTCACAGAGAGAATAAAGGTTTCACACATTTGAAGCTGGGTTCTAAATAACCTTTATCGTATACTAATCTAGCTCAGATATGAGCAGTCTGAGTGAAGGGGTGTTTTATCTGATCCTGAGATCAGCTGCTGCTGACGTTTTTTAGATTCTCTGGAATATTCTAGTTCAGATTTGATCAGTCTGAGTAACGTGGGTTTTCATTTGGACTTGGTCCAATACTAGTCTAGGTGTGGGGTGAAAAAAGCAGTGAAATGTCTCTTTTTTTGCCTTTTCACAAACAGAATAAAGGTTTAAAATATCTGAAAGTGTGTTTTAAAGAATGTGTAACTTCATCAGGGATAATGTAGTTCGGATGTGGCCAGTTTAAAGAGTGGTTTTAGAAAGACACCAATGTTGTCTTGAGTCTTTGACTCATTTTCACAAGGGGAGAAAAGTTTTCATAATCTCTAATGTGGGTTCAGACAGCGTTGAGGCTCTGAGCAGCGGTCCCTCTGCAGAGTTAAGTTTTCCTTAACTTTTCCCCTTAACTGCCGGATCAAGAAGCAGCCAGTCAGCGTCGTGCTGATTGGCCGTGCCTCGCGGTGGGCGGGTCCAAGTCGAATGCGGTACATTCCTGTCTCTCTACCTCTGCGTTCATTCAGGGACACCGCAGTTGACAGATCAAGCAGGGCACTCGGGCAGTTTTCGGGAATCTCTCTCTTTTTTATTTTATTGATTTTTGTTCAACTTTTTTTTTCTTTTTTTTTTAAGGCCAGCCAGGTGGTGATGATGTCGGGAGTCACACTAATTCTTGCCTTCTCTGTCCTGGTCCTGGCGGCATCACATGAAGTTGTAAGGACTTTATTGACGAGATTCATGGTTTCAGTCAGAATTAAAAGTGACTCACCTGTAATTGACCTGTTTATGTGGTTTCTTTGCAGGAACTGGACTGTCACGAATTTAATGGTATGTTGTGATGTTTATTACTCTTACTCTAATGTTAATAATATCATGTATTTATAAAAGGTAGAATTAGATATAATAAGATTTAATGTAATATATTAATTCATGATTAGACTCTACACTGACACAACTTTTAGCACTGGCAGCTTTCAGTCAAGTGAATTTCATTACTACCAAATAGATACTAATGAATATGAATACAATCAAATTGAATTACCACTTTATACGTATACTTTTTTTTACAATCTTTCTAAGTGAGTCTTGCTATTATTTTTTTCTTCTTTTTTTTTTCTTTCAATTACTTTTCAAAGAAGGTCCATTGATTTTTCTACTCTGGTACGCCTGACTGAAATGTAATACAGTGAATAGCTACAATACGCTGGTTTTCATCCCATTTCATAACTCCCATGTAAATTGCTTTTACACTAAATGTTCTCTGTTGTTTCACATAAAGTACAATATACTTCAACATCCACATAAACTGAGAGCACCTGAGTATATCTTAGGGAATAACAATGAACAGATTATCAATATTTGGATCTCTTGTGGTTCCTTGTCCTAGGTCTTCCTCCTGTTCGTACTGTAACTCCACATCCACCAGCGGACTTGAAAGTGGAGCTGGTGACAGTGAGAGGAAGATATGCATTGAACATAAGCTGGGCGATCAGCTTGGATGGTAGGTGATGACACTTAGAAAACCACTTCATGTTGTTGACTTCAGGTAGTTCTCCACGAACAGAGTTAGTCATTAGAAAGTGCAATATGTAAGAATTTACGTTTAAAAATGTCAAAAAATTATTTAAATTTATCAACAGAGTGTGAAGAAATTACAGTTTTAAGTGTCAAAGACGTATGTATGTACGCATGTGGGCCTGAAAACCTCTTTCTCCCAGCGGCCCAAAAGTCCTGTGCTAGCAGTTTAAACACCAACACGCCCCTGGTATTCCAGCTAACTGCATGGCTAACTGAGCTAACAAGCTAAAAGTAGCCACAGTCATGGATGTATATAAAGAATACAGTTAGCAGCAATTAGCAGTTACTTTGGTGATGTGCTGCCCTTATTTGTTGGGAGTTTGAATTCAAGGTGGCCAGTTCTTACATTTTGCACCTTTAAATTCATTATATCTTTGAAATACAAGAAAAAATCAACTATTACGGATTACACCTACAATGTTTATCTGGTAAACCAGGTGACACATTTTTTTTACATGACAAACAGGGTTTTAGAATGGTTGAGGCAACACTGCACTATGCAAAAGTTAAAAATATTTACATTTAGATATTTAGCTGGTCGCATCGGAAGTGAAGGACACCGACTAGACAATATCTGAAGGCCAACTGATATTTTGAACATTTGATCTGTTTTGTGTCTCTGCAGCTGGTATTGGCTCTCTGACAGGCACTCGGATCGTAATCTCTGGGGAAACAATATACCACTGTGGATACAAACCACCTTTGGCAAACCTGGCACCCGCTGGGCCAGACCTGGTATCGTGGATTGAATCTTGATTAAAATTGATCATGTTTAATAAATGATTGTTTGCATAGCATGAGTTTGAAATAATGGACCTACATGGAGGATATGTGAGGTTGAAAAGATTAAACTCATGTATTCTTTTCAAATCTAGATATGGTTTCATTATTTAGTAGAAACAAGCTATGGCATCACCGACATCGAAGCTGCCAACCTCCCTCTGCCTCCGCCGGGGAGCGGCTCCACTTACACCGACCCAATTTCAATCAATGTACCTCGCCAAAAATCACGTAAGTTCATTTTTTGAATTCTCAATATATGTCAAAAGTATTTTATTAATGTCTCCATGTAATTGTACTTTAAAAGTATATGATAATGAAATGCTAAATTTTTTTAAGGCTTTTGATGAAAACCTGTGATCGGTATGAGATATGTGGTGATAAAAATGTTGTTTGTTTGTTTGAGTGATTGCTATGTTGTTTCTATACAGCCAGTACAACAACAACACCTACTCCAGTTCCAGGTGAGCGAGCCATCTCATTACTTGTGCTTGTGCATTGTGTGTGTTATGTAATGTGGTTTGACAAAGATGTTGATTATTCAATCTGAAACAATCCTTTTTTAATATTTCAATCCAGTTGCAGATACTACTTTATTTTATACAAGAGATGTGACCTTACTCGATGTGCCCGTCGACTCAACCAGTATAGCGATGGCTATTTTTGGAGTGCTGGCCAGTTTGATGATCCTGAGTTGCTGCTACATAATCTGTAAATACAACACTTCTTACATGTACATTTAATGGAAAGAGAACCAAAACTGCAGATGATGAATGGGAACAGATGCTCAACTTGATGCTCTCTTCTCCTGTGAATGTATTAAACAAATTCTCTTTAGCAGAAATGCTTCCTTGTCCTCAGCTACTTGGCTATTTGGACCAAATATCTGACGCTTGCTTCCTACCGTATTTACAGCAACCTTTCTGTCACTTTGCAAAGGAGCTTAGTTTTAACTACTGGCTAAAAAGCATCCTAGATTTGAAGGTGGAATGAAAGAAAAAACAAAAAGATGGGCTTTCAACTAGCTATTATTTTCATCAATGCTTATTCTGCTGATCATTTTTCATAATTAATTGATCAATATTTTAACCCTTAATTAACCCTAACCCTCTATAAAATGTCAAAATAGTTGAAATTAACAAAAAATGGCGTGACTCTTCCTCTACATGATGAAGAAAAGAAGCAAATCCTTAAAGGTGCAACATGACAGAAATTACCACCTCTTCAATTCATACTCCAAACAAATGGGGGACATCATATCACCAGAGGAACTGCTAACGGCTGCTACCTGCAGCTGCTATCAGCTAGTTTGCTCAGTTAGCTAGCTGGTTAGCATGCTGACTTCAGTGGATGTCACTTCAACATAATATATAGATGTCTTTGACATGATGTCAAAACTCTTATTTCTTCATATTCTGTCATTAATTTTAGTTAGTTAACGACTCTGTAAGGACACTCCCACACAGAGTTTGAAAGCCCGCTACTCCCCTCCGGTTAGTTAGAATGGAAGTCCAGTTGCCAATGATACAGCGCCTAGAATTACCATGACCTGAATCACTGAGAACCTTCATCAACATTTAGTCAGTCAGTCAGTTAGTTAGTTAGTTAATCTACTGACAGTTGCTGCTCTACTGAAAAGTATTACATTCTGGTTCACTACAAAATACCTAAACAAATTCGGAAAATCCTTCCAGAGTCTATCACATGCTACCTGGTGCTTGACACACTGTACCTAACCCCTCCTTTACTATTGTTTTGTATTAACAGATAAAAGCTGCGGAGCCATGTTCGCCTCATTACTGGGTTTCAAAGTGTTGCCTGCATCTCCCATGGTTCCTGTGCCAGTCCTCGTGGTGTACCCTGCTGAGAATTCAGCCTTCCAGCGGGCCGTGGTGGCCCTGTCAGAGTTCCTGCAGTGGCATGGTGGCTGCAGCGTGGCCGTCGACATGTGGCAGCAGGGGAAGATCGCAGAGCTGGGGCCCATGCGATGGCTGGCAGAGCAGGCCAAGGCTGCAGACCGAGTGCTCATTGTCTGCCCACAGGCGCCGACTGTGAGTTTCCTGTAACATTTGTAGATTACAGTAGGGGTTATCTTAGTGATGATCTTTTTAATTGTATTGTTGGTAATATTACCAACAATTCAATTAAAAAGATCCTCCTCTATAATGTCAAATAAGCTAAAACTGAATTCTCTTCTCTTCTCTTCTCTTCTCTTCTCTTCTCTTCTCTTCTCTTCTCTTCTCTTCTCTTCTCTTCTCTTCTCTTCTCTTCTCTCAGACCAGCGACTCTCCTCCAAACCACAGCCTCCTCCCAGAACCCTCCATCCCAGCTGCGGCTCATGACCTTTACCCTCTGATACTCAACATGGTGGCGAGCCATGCAAAGAGCGGCAGTGACTTGGATAAGTTTTGGGTCGTGCAGCTGGGTGAGCAGCAGGCCAAGAGGTCCAGTAACTTGGCGCTGGAACTGAGGGCCTGCAAGACTTTCTGTCTGATGAGGGACTTGGCCAAACTGT
This sequence comes from Spondyliosoma cantharus, assembly GCA_900302685.1. Taxonomy (NCBI): domain Eukaryota; kingdom Metazoa; phylum Chordata; class Actinopteri; order Spariformes; family Sparidae; genus Spondyliosoma; species Spondyliosoma cantharus. The sequence goes on along the minus strand of OMLP01000700.1, from coordinate 12,834 downwards.
GCAGGAGTCTTCATACCAAGTGTCAGGGCGGCAAGAAGATATCAAATCCGTTTCTCAAACCAGGGATTGAAAAGAGTTCAGTCAAGTTAAGGGAGGCAGTAGAAAAGCTGGGCAGACTTCAGCCAAGCATTCTCAGAGAGGTGGAACCATTGAAATCTGTGGTGACCACCATCTGAGCATGTGCAATGAAAATGTTTACTTTGATTGATAAGGAGGATAGGTCAGAACAGTCGATTGATAAATCGCTGACAGTTTATTTATTTTATGTCTTTTTACTGATGTCACAGACCTGTTCTTATTTCTGTTACCAAAACAGTGACCTCGACAACGCTGGGTGGATCTGTGTCTCAGTATTTCATATGTGGTCTCGTGCCTAGTCAACATCAAAGTTGCATTTTTGTCTTCCAAACATGTTTGAGTGCTATCTATGTTTTGGCTGTGATACTTAAATATCAAAACAAAAGAAGTGCTTTATAGCAAAATTGATAATGCTCTCTGACATTCAGGAATTTTCTGAAGATATGACGTATTGATGAAATCTGGACCTGAGGGAAAGTTTTAACTTGTTCCGCCATTTGTTTTTATGTCAGAACATTATGGCTCGACAGCTTTTATGATCTACTGTAGTCAATATAATCCAGTAGTCTGGATACATTTAATGGTGGCAGGGTGGGGCTTTCTATGTGGAGTAGTTGCTCGATTGTTTGTTTTTATGTATTTTTAAGAGTGTTATATCGTGTTTCAGTCCCCAAAAGCCTGACCAGGGACAAGGACTGCAAATTGGCCATGGCGAAGAAGTGCTATATACATTGCATCGGTTGCATGTAACAATGCCTACATGTATTGTCCCTGCCATATAAACTATGTTGTCCTTTTGAATTGCGTTAGTAGTGGATGTATTCTTTAAATTAAATGAGAGGTGTCAATGAAATAGAATCACTTTTTTATCAGAATTTAAGATGGATATTCACAAAGAATATGGAGAACCGTGTAGTCTGCTGCAGAAGTCGGCTGATGATGACTGGGCTCTCTGCCAAAGCCATAAGCAGCAGCTGCATATGCAGCACTATACAGTTACACTATATAAATACACAGCTGAAATGATGTGATGGGTGAAAATTGATACAATTGTTTTTCCATTTAGTGGCGAGGTCAATTTAAAAAAATAAAAACAAAAACCTGAATACATGGTTTTTACAACTTTCTTTGGTCTGGTATGAAAGATACTATATGATAACTAATGTTAGATATTAAAGTGTGACTCTGCCCTACTTTTGCTTCTGTTATGCTACATTATGCTTTGATTTTCTGTATCTGAGTTGAGTGAAGACATTTTTATTTGTTCCTAGTCTACATGAAAAGTAGTAGCTGTGCCTTAATAATATATGACCGTCATCACAGGTTTACTTTGATGGTTTCCTGTAATATTTGATAACACTGTGGAGAAGGACTGTCAATGTCGATGTGTTGCGTCAGAGAGGGTTTTTTTACGCATCAGAGGCCAGCAGCGCACAGATATACCAAAACTATTTAATCAAGTCAGCTTTAAATTAATCAAACTGCTTTATAATTTATCAATTCATTTCTTATTTTTCATATATTTCTTAGAATCAGAATCAGAATTCCTTTATTTGTCCCATAAACTGGGACATTTCTGTGTCACAGCAGCCAAAGGCCAGTAATATTAAAATAAACAATAATAATGGTAAAAAATAATCAATATAATAAAAAAGTAAGCAATATAAATAGAGTCATATACATTACTTATACATAATACTGAACAATAAGAGCACTTGCCCCTCTACATTTAAATTCACATGCATTTTCATCACCTCCAACTTTATTCAAACAGATGCACAGCAGGTAAACATCATCTGCTGTATATCACCTGAGTCTGCAATCACTCACACACCAAGGGGGCCACAGCTTGTAGAAAACGAGTAGAAATAAATCAAAATTAAAGAAAAATAATTCAAACGATTATCTAGTAAAGACAACAAATGTTATAACTTTTTAACATATTAATTAGTACCTTCAGGTATAGAAAAAAGGGTAGTGCATGATATAAGGATATGAATCCCCTCGCACCCATTTGTCACATGGTGCCAGCAAGAACTCTGTCGACCAATAGAAAGTCCCCTTTTGACCCACGTGACCAAACACGGAAGTACAGTCTACAGCGGTGCCGCTACAACTTTTCACTGCGAGAAATTAATCTCCTCGCTTATTACTGCATTTTAACTACTGCTCGGGTACGATAAGGTCGCTGCTTATTATTTCTGAGTATTTAGTGAATTAAACTCCGCAGTGACTATGACCCAGGCCGAAAAGGAGCAGGACAACGGGAAGGAGAAAGAGAAGGAACGAGACAAGGAGAAAGAGAAGGAGCAGCAGCGCGGAGTGAAAAGACCCATCGCTCCTCCGACCATCCCAGATCCCCTGCAGGAGGTGAGAGAGCGAGCCTCAACTCTGGCTCAATGCACATACTTATATAACGAAGACGAATATACCCGCGTGAGTGTTTTTATTCGGCCTATCAACCAAGTAGAAGCTAAATTAGCCCTAAAGTGATGCCTTCAGATCAGATGCTACCTTTGACAATCTGCTCTGTGAGAAGCTGTCAGCAGACACATGGCATTTTCTCTCTCAGTTAACAATTATAGGTCTGGTCAAACATTTGAAATACCCTTTGAAATAAATACTTAAACCTCTCTCCCGCCCTTGATTTAGTGATTAGTAAGAAGGTTTGATGCCCCATGTCGAGTTTTTGGATAACCAGGTCCTATCTATTTGGACATAAAGCAGGGTGCAGAATTGACATTTCTGTCTACTGGCCAAATTGCTTGACAATATTCAAATCCTACCAGCCACTCAATAGATGACCATTGTTATGTGGCTGGTGAGCAAAGCAATCATTGGGCTTGTGGCTGGTGCTAATTTGAGAAGTAATTAACTAGCCTGCACAGATCCCTGACCTGAAACCCACTCAACACCCTTGGCCTCATCAGCCAACACCAGTGGTCGACCTCACAGATGAAGCCCTTGTGGCTTAAAAGGAGTAGGTCCCTGCAACCAGGCTCAAAAATCAAGTGGAAAGCCTTCCGAGAAGAGTGGAGGCTGTTATTGCAGAACATGAATCACATGAACATGATCACACTGATAATCTCTCCCTCCTCGTTTATTCCTCTTTTACAGCAAATACAGAGCAATTTCGTCATTGTCATCCACCCTGGTTCGAGGATGCTGCGCATTGGCCGAGCAACAGACACCCTGCCGGTGACAATCCCGCATGTGATCGCACGCAGACACAAGCAGAGTGGACAGCCCAGATATGAGGATGCCTGGCTGTTGAGAGACGGCCTAAATGTACGTCACACACAGTACAGTCTTTTATTCTGCCTCCACTCTGTTCGGATTAGTTTGTGTCATTTTTCTTCTGCCCTCATTGCTTCTTCACCTCTGTCCAACAGAAGCCAGAGAGTAATGAGCAGAGGCAGAATGGGCTGAAAATGGTCGACCAGGCCATCTGGTCCAAGAAGATGTCGAACGGAGTGCGGAGGACGCCGGTGTCTGCTGAACAGGTTTGTTTATTATCAGAGAGAGAAACGGGAAGAGAGAGAATTGCTGTGCCTGTAATTTTAAAATATTTACATTAGTGAATGGCTCAATAAACAATGTATATGCCATTAATTGCACTATGAAATAAATGCATGCTTCCACTAAGTATAGAATGTGACATAAATTGATATTCGTTTGAATTTGCTTCTGTATTTATTAACTTTTCAATTCAGTCTTCCATTTTATTTATTAATGTATTAGTTGTTTAATCTATTTAAAAACATATATTTGTATGAAAGGTGCCACAGTAAATACAGGGTCAACTTGAAGTAAAATGACTCTTGTGTTGCAGTGTATGGTGCTGTATATGCTTTCATTTTACAGAAATGTATAGAACGATCTATTTTTTAATACCTGTGTGTGTGTGTGTCTGTGTCTGTGAAGGCCAGAGCTTATAACTGTCAGATCCGTCCGGCTGTACTGGACAGCAGCTCCAGGGTGAAGTGGACCAACACGACCCACCATCCCCCTCATCTGGTGGGAGAGGAGGTCAGTACATGTGTCTATGAAATAAGAGTTCTAAAACTGCATTACCTAAACCCTTTGTCTGTTTGATACATTTCTTTTTTTATCTTGCTTTCTCTCTCTCTTTCCCTCACCGCCCTTCCATCCGCCATCACTCAGGCTCTTTATGTGAACCCGTCCGACTGTTACAACATTCACTGGCCTGTAGTCAGAGGTCAGTTCAACGTGCACGCCGGTCCCGGTGGCTCGCTGACCGCCGCCCTGGCTGATCTGGAGACGATCTGGGGTCACGTCATTCAAAAGCAATTGGATATCCCCCTCAAAGACTTAAAGGTGGGACAAGCCTCCTCATTTCTTCATATCACTTTCTTCTGTGGGACAAAGTGAAAAAAAGAAAGATAATAATATTATCAAAAATACAAAAGAAGTACAGGTTAAAGTGTGCACACACCGAGAAGAGGAGCATTATACAAAGTAAGTCAAAGAATACAGATGAATCAGCAAGACTCAGGCAGCTCAACACTTTAAGGGTCATCAAAAACACACTGACAGGTTGATAAAAGGAAATGGAAGAAGAAGATAAAACTAAAGTATTACTCTCCAAGCCTTAAAGATAAGATGAGACGCGGTGATAGTGATAGGTTTTTCTTTCAGTATTACAGATGCATCCTGTTGGTCCCCGACATCTACAACAGGCAGCACATCAAAGAAGTTGTCAACATGCTGCTGCTTAATATGGGCTTCTCAGGTATTACACATACACACACACACACATACACACACACACACACACACACACACACACACACACACACACACACACACATATATATACAT
>OMLP01000698.1:9899-32915 GCA_900302685.1 Spondyliosoma cantharus | reverse complement strand
TATATACACACTGTATCTTACTTTTTATAGTATGTGTTCTATAAAGGAATGCAGACCAAAAACTACAACTAAATACAGTTTTTTAAAATCTGACAAATGCTGTTAAACAAGTAAAATTATATACATGTGCCTGTACATCTAAGGTTTAATTTACGATCAAATATAGGCTTTAGATGAAATTGTAATTAGCCTGCTGACATGTTAATCAAATCTTCAGTCTTTTAATCTCTAATTTCGTTGAAGGCCTTGGCAGTGTTTCAATTCATAGTTGAGATATAATTTAGATAAGATACTTTTCACAAAGCTATAAATAAACCCACTTTCAAGCTGCACAAACTGTACACTGAAAAAGAGATCATGCGTGTTCATACCTCTCCCCACAACTCCCCCCGAACCCTGACATCCATCTCCTCCCCAGACTGAGAGACCCACCAAGCAGGGCAAAAAGCCATTATCACCAGCCTTTCTTCATTTTAACTATGATGTTTAGGCGCATCAGCATTAATCAGGGACAGAGAGGGAGAGTGGGAGAGAGCAAAGCAACAAAGAGATCAGACCTGAGAATACACAAAAGAGGCCACCAAGTGGACCACAAATCACCCTCTTATCTCTGCGAGATGAAAGACTTGTTTTCCCTAGCCAGTAAACACAATTATGCATCTGAACATACTCTCAGAGGATCATTCAATAACAAATCTTTTCCATCTCCAATTATGCCAAATATAAGCAGATAAGAACTATGCCAAAGCATTCTGGTAATCTGTTACCTTCGCAGCAAGTGCATAGACCACTGTGAAATCTGAGTCATTCTATTTAGCAAGTATCCTACAGTCAATCAGGAAGAGTTTCTTGTGATGACACTTGTATAGATAGAAATAGAACAAAAAAGATGGCGTGCACTGACTCAAATGATGAAAGGACTAATGTTGTTACCATAACTGATTTTTTATTAGTATTTGACACTTTGCACAAATGTTTTCTGCAAAGCGAGATTCGATTTTGGCCACAGCAGCAAAGTATATAAGGGCAGGTTGCAAATAAATTGTAAAAGACAAAAGGTCAGATTGAAATGGACAAAACTGCTGTTGGAGTGAATTGCTGTGGTGGTTGAATCAGATAAAAACACAGAAAAGTTCAATAGAATGTGATGAACTGGAGGCCAGCCCACTTAACTGGTTGACATATTATTCTAAGTGTTCTTCTTATACTGACCCCCTGCCTCCTTGACCCCCCTACCAGCTAATCTTCACTATGACCTCAGGCCATTTTTAGGACCTACAATGTTGAAAAAGTGTTAATTTGTCAATTAGAAGTGGTACTGCCCCCACTAGCTTTAATCACTACTTAAGAAACAAACATCTATTCACCTTCAATTATTTTCAAAAGCACTAGAAAAAGTTGCATTTCAGCCCACATTTAACAGTAATCTTTTTATATGCATATCCCTCTACTTAAACTCCACTCATAAAAGTGGTAAACTTCTGCTTACTGTGGATTTAGATTCCAACTCAGTGGCTCTGTTGTATATACTGGACCACAGTACAGCTTTTGACAAGTTAGATCACTGCAGACTGGCTGGGGAATCAATTTGGTGTTTCTGGCCCTTGTGTGGTTTAAGTCTTACCTACCTGAAAAAACAGAAGACAAAGAAAAAGGTTTTTGATGTGAAATATGGAGTACCTCAGGGCTCTGCATTTTCCGATTTAATGTTTAACCCCTTGCCTAAATTAAATGCAATCATGTGATTAATGTCTGCTGCTATGCTGATGATTCTCAGCTGTATATGCCTGTAAATATGATCATTCCCAAATTATTAATTTAAAGGTTCCTTTCTGCTGCAAAAACTAAATCTAACATAATCCCTGCTTCTAGATATTGATAAAACTGAAATGCTTCGCAATGGCACTGTGCAAGTTTGATCAAGTGACAGTAACTCTTGACAACTGTGTGATTTTTTAAAATAAAAATTTACTTCAATTTTTCCCCATGAAAAAACGTCTTTCTTTTATTTATCTTTTCATTATCAAGTGAAAGAGGGTATCACATACTCCACATATTGTAATGCCCTTGGAGGTACATTTGTAATATTGGCCTATAAAAAAGTATTTAATATGAAAACATCCAAGGTTGACATTTTATATTTATGTGCAATTGAGAGTGCTTTAAAATGAAATAGTTAGTTAAAGCTAGGGTCTACAATCCTGGAGAGCTAGCAAGATTTGAAAGTGGCTCTGTCCAAAGCCACGCCCCCACAAACTTGAACGCGCATCTGGCAGTGGAACTCAGCAGGGAGAACGTGACCTGTGCACACGCGGAGGAGGGAGGGACAGAGGGGAGCGTAGGCAGAACGAGACGTGAAGGCTTCCGATTTTCTTTCTATTCGGGCCGGATAGCACGGATTGGTCAGCTTTTTCTCAGTCCTGCAGCTGCCACAGAGGTCTGATTATTTTTGTTCCTTTTTCTGAATACATAATGTATTGACTACTCTCAGGATAGAAGGACCATTTCACCCAGTATAACAATATGTGTTTCTGAACAGCATTACAGACCTTAGCTTTAAGGCAGAGCACCGAAGTTACACTTGTATTAGCTGATTGGTATCAGATAATTCATGCTCCATGATCACAGACAGGTAATTGGCTGCCAGCTGACTAGTAACCTCCAACTGTAGTCATGCAGTTGCACAGCAGATGTACTTCTCACCATCACACTGCTAATTTGCTCATGCCAATGTCATTTGCTGCTGAAGGTTCCTCTGCAACGTCAGCCCCCTACTTCATGTGTGAAGTTTTTGTTGTTATTGAGACTTAATGTTCTCCCTGCAGATTTGCAGCTTGGATATCCTGTCAAATCTAATTGTAAAACCATTTGCTGGAAATGGTCAATTCCATAACATGACTTAAAAGTGGTTTTGCGATGTAGCTGTATTGCTTAAAGAATTGATGCTTATTTTGTGGTTAATCTAGATATTGTGATGACAAAACACATATTGTGTAAATGGATGACTGTGTGGAAAGTTGGATGTAGTGCACAAAACATGAGTGATGGGTCTGCAGGTTAAGATATTTTTTTGGTTGTTTTAGCACATACTATACATTTTCCCAAGGGTAATAACAAAATAGAACTGTTTTCTCACACTCTGTCGTAAAGGTACTTTTTTGTGAAGTGGGGTGAGATCATTTGCACATACACTTCGCTTTCTCTCCCAGGCAAACTCAACTGTATTTGGTTGGGGCAGATTCTCACCTCAGTGTCCTCACTCAAGCATCCTTCCCAGCTCAGTCTCTCTCGAAGGGTGACTCACCCTCCACTATGTTCCTGCAGATCCAATGTGGTCTGAGCTCACCATTTGAGCTTCCATTAACACCAAACTTTGAAGAAACCGGGGGCTGACTGAGACTCCGGGGCATCTATTTCATCCTCTCTACATGTACCATTGTGAAACCAGGCCTCTGGGGAGAGCAGCCAGCTCCTGTTTCATAGTGTAATCTCTGCTCATATGTGAGGGCAAGCAAACTCCCCCCTTGAGTGAACAGGCTGAAATGTAGGGGGCATGCTTGGCACCCAGCATGCACTTTGAAAATCATTTGATACATAAGTGGTCAGGGGATTGACTCAGGGGGGGTAGAAGGGAGAAGAATTATGCTCCCGGTCTAATCTGAAGCACTGATGAACTGACACATGATTTAAAATAATAACTATACACATATGCCACTTTCATACTGGACATGAAACCCATTAAAACCCATTCAAATGGCATTCAAATTAAAGGCTTGGCTCCAGCTCTGATCAGCTATAATGAAAAACACAACACCTCGATGGACCTGCTAATTGTTTCCCATATTCAGGTGTGATGCTATGGCATATGTTGAAGGAACCTGGCTTGACTTCGGTTGTCGCTGAGTTTGAAAGAGAGACTGAAGTAAAATATATTAAAAATGTAACCATTGTTAAATTGTACCAGAACCTGTTCATTGCATACACAACAAAGTCACAACAAAGAAGCGAGATGTCCCATCCTTTCAACTTCCAATTTCCATCATCAGCTCCAGAAACAATGATGTGTCTAATTCAGAATGTTTACTTTTTAAAACATTTTTTTTTTTTTTTTTTTTTTCTTTTACTTTTTTTGTTTACTCTTACAAATTTTAAAAACAACTTGAACATCTTCTGGATGCAGTCTGATGAGGTATATGATCTGTTTTCTACTGTTCCCATGTTTCTGGAAGGCAAACTTGTCCACTGGCAATGAGAAGGTAGTCAACCCCCTATTTTTTTAATATATAGAAAACCTGCTTATACATGCAATAGAAAAGAATCTCACATTTTGGTTGGTCCTGGATCTGAATCTATTTTTTTAAAAAAAGAACAGTTCTTACTTCTTTGACGCCCTGGTCAAAATGTATCTGTAAGACATACAGACAACAGTCTAACACTGACGTAACAGAATATTAATAATTGTCTCGACAATAATTTCAATGTGGAGAAAATAGGTATAAAACCATCAGGTCAGGGGGTGGTGAGATGACTCAATTGGTGTATGAAGACATGGGCTGCTAATGAATGAGAGTAAAATGACTGAAGGCTGCCCAGGGCTTTAAAATTACAGTGGTTTGCACTAACATAGACATGACCACCACTAATGACCCATTGCCCAAAATATGTACTTGTGTGCACTGATGCTTCATAATTTTCCATTTAACAAATAGGTTGTTGCCTCTCTTGGGGTTAGCTTTCAGCTCCAGTCCATGAGCTCCTACGGGAATGCTGGCTGTTGCAGTGTTTCACGTCTTCCTGGCCTCATTTTATGTACAGTAACATAGTTTTCCCATACTGTTAGGCTTTCACTGTGCTGTGTCCCCTGAGCTGAGGTTTGCTGCACGAGGCAGCTGGACTGAGGCTTTCGATCTTGTTAACTTTGTCCACCATTCAGTGTTCTATGGAATATGTTACTGCTGAAAATCAATCAGTCAGCCTTACAACTCAACATTGTTATTTAATGTGTTCCAAAGCTTATTGACCTTCTCTCCCCTTTCTCTGCTCCCCCACTTTATACCAAGTGACGTGCAGTCAGGGGAGGCAGGTGAGGCAGTGCCTCACCTGTTAAAATATAATTTCAAAAAAACTTGCTGTGTTTTATTCATTCATTAAGAGGAGGAAATTCAGACTTAAGCTCATGACTGTTCTATAAATCTGTTTTCTGTATGATTTCAACATTTCTATGGTCAAAATCGCTAAATTTACGCATTTCCATGAGTGAACAGCAAGGTGAGGCAGCGATGAGCCGTGCCTCACCTCTGAAGGCGCTGTGCCACACACACTGACTGATGCAGGCAGTTGGCGCATGCCCATTGCTGTCTCTATTTATATCGCCATTATACATGTTTGATTGCACATGGCCATAAATGCGCAGTGAAAATGCACAGGGTGAGGCAGAAAGTACCATGCTGCACTGATACAGGGCAGTGCGGAGCTCCGTACGCACAACACACATCGCTGCATGCTCTTCTTCTACGCAGAGGGCGGATGTTACGACGTTCACGCCAACTTAGCAGTGGGGTATCTGAAGCTGGCTCGTAACCTGAATTTTTGCTCGCAACTCAATGCAAAAAATCGTCCGAGAGACGGCTCGTATCTTGAAAAATTTGTTAGTTGGGACACTCGTAAGTCAAGGTACCACTGTAGCTTCTATTTTGGGTTCATGCATTTTTACATCCGACTCCAGTCAGTGCCTCACCAGTCATGAATCTCACCGCATGTCACTGCTTTGTACCCTATAGGTACAGACATGCAAAGAGACATGGACCAGATGTGGTTACCCCTTCTTAAGTCACAAGTCTCCTTCTGTTCGTAACAGCCTGTGTTGTTTCCTCCGTGCTGCTTCCTCGTTCACTCCTGTGAATCGGTAGTTAGAAGCAAACATAAAAAATGACCTGTGGAATCGATATATCACCCCACTGCTGACAGTTTCCAGTGGTGAGGTGTATAAATAGAGGTTATAGAGCTGATGGTGTATATGGGGCAAAGGGCACAGGGAACATTTGGTCCCCTGTGGGAATCTGTCCTCCCGCTTCTCCATCATTACTCAATATGTCACCAAGCTCCTCACACACTGACAATCAGACACATGCATCGGTTTCCTCTGCAGCAGATTCATTTCAACTGATGACAAACCCCCCCCGGTGACGCTCAAAATGAGAGACGGTAAAAAATTCATAGACATAAGAGAAATGTCATCTTATGTGCACTGTAATTCAAAGCACCGTGCGGTGCAACGAGCGAGGACACTTTAATCATTAGAGTGGCTAACTGATGGAAGTGTGATTGTCACTTTTTACCCGCTGAACAACAGATGCTCAGCGCACAGCAGCACTCTTTTCAGGTGCTAATTAAAGTGGGAAGGAGCTGTATGAAAATGATGGAGCAGAGGGGCTTTCAGGGGATATAACACATCCGCTGGTATCTTTGTTGGAGGTTGTTGCTTTTTTGGGAAACAGCAACTGACAACGGAGGATGGGCTGTTTGTAAATATTTCAGTAGACTTGATAAAGTTGTCTGTTGTTAGTGAGTGGGAACACATTATTTAGACAGTTTGTGCCAAAAAAGAGCAGAGGCTATGCACAAGACTGTTTCCTGTGTAGCAGCTACCTAAAGTAATAAATAATTTACATTTATTATTGTGAGGATTTACATTTGTGTCAATCAATGCCATATATTGCCAATGTCCTTGGTTCTTTATGTCATACCTCCCTCTCTGTCTCACACGCTCTCTCACACTCACGTTTTAGGTGCAAGCTCTGGACCTTTATACAGTGTATTCAGAATATGTGTCTCAGCTGGGGTTTTTCATGTTCCGTAGCTTGAGACACATGGCATCTGGCCTGTTTGTGGTCAGCTCTGTGCATTGCCCATAGCCAAGTTTGTAATGCTGAGGTCGAGATTCATGCGCAAAAAGACTGTACTTTAAAACATTGTGAAAGAAGAGAGATTTTTCAACAGACTTTTGTAGATGCGTAAATAACACAACAGCATTTTTTTTCCTTCAAAAAGGTGGTTAAACAAAAGAAAGATGGAGGCCTAATTCATCATTTGGAGTGTGCACGGCCAATATTAATGGAATATTCACTTTTGTTTTGCCATGTAAACAGCTTAATAGGAAAACTGTCTTTTTTGGAATAAGGGCACAAACTGTATTGCTTTGTGCATGTAAATGTAGTCACTGTCAGCTATATAAAAGCCCCCAAAACATATTTTAAAAAATCACTTGTGTTAAGTAGTACATGTTTAAATGCCTGTTCAGATTCAAGATTAACCCCAGCTAAGCAAAAGTATAAAAATCCAAGTTAAATTGAATCACAACAGATGGGTTGCTACAGCAGCACTCTGCTGCTATTTTGTCTATTTTGTGACTGAGCTACACAACAACATACCTAACCGACTTAACAGGTTGATTGCCAGTCACTCCCTGAACGGTATATATCACCATTCCCAAAACATGACTTCATTGTCGGTCCTTCTCGGCTTAGGCAAGAAAAACACTTTTTTAGGTTTAGGCAATACAACTGGTTGGTGCGATTAGGGAAAACATTGTGGTTTGGGTTAAAATAACGAGATTATGTAACTTCGGTTACAAACATATGGTCATTATGTTCATAACTGTACTTGCATTGTGTACATGGTCTAGTAATTTAAAATAGCTCACCGTTTACTTTTGGTTTGACACAGGACACAAACAGCTGTCTCCATGGTGAAAGTCTTCTGGATCCGACCCTCCATCCCCAACTTCTTCCCTATGTGGACATTTTGTTCTTTACACTTATTTGCCTGACAACATCCTCTACTGCCGTAACAATCACTACGGCCACTTAAGGTTGCCACCTTACAAAAAACGTCAATATGGATCTTAATGACCTGCCTTCACATTCCACCCCTATAGTTTCTGATGAGGACAATTATTTTTGTTTTATTTTTTGATTAACTGTAACATCACTAATTTATTCAATTAACTTAAAGACTTTATCGTAATTTGCACACACTTGAAGTCATTCCATGCTTATTGACTCTACATATGACAACATGAGTAGTTTTAGCATGAAGCATGAATAAACAAGTTTTGTTATCATCTACCCAATGAAAGACAATTTGTGTGCCCACAGTTTACATGCTACAATGTTGACTTTGTGCCGCAAGCTGTCTGGAAGAAACAACTATTGAAAGTTTCCCCTAACAGCCAGGTGTGTGTGAGTGTGTGCGTATATGTACAGTATATATGTGTATACTGATGGGATGGGGGTCTTGCTGATGCAAGTTGGTGTCAGCGTTTCAGACCTTTTTTTTTTCATGGGAGCTGGAGACAGAGGAGCTCCCTCAGCTCCTCTCCTTCCATTAATCCCCCACTCTCCTGAAGGAGTGGAACAGGTGAATATTTCACGCTGACTGCCCAGAGAGAGGGATGAGGCATAAGGGTGACGCTAGACTCCATTTATAATGGATGGGTGGAGAGGGCTGAGCTTGTCTCATAGAGGGTAAAGAATGTTCTCAAGGGGTTTCAACCTCATGCTCACATTCATCCGGCCCCAATCTTGGCTATGACGGTCACTCTGGACACTTCTTATTTGGAGAAACATACATGGTGCCACCCCTGCCCCACAGTTTTTACCAGAGGAATTTCTTTAGGTCCAGTCCACTCTGCTGTAAGTCATTAAGTGAAACAGTTATTGCCGGAGTGGGAAATTAACACCAACCACTGGCTGGCTGTTAGAACCTGGTCAGTATTTCTCTATTCTTGACTGTTTTCCACTTTGGCAGCCGGCCTATTATAATTTGGAGGGCTGAAGTCTTGTTACTTGCTCAATACTTGCACAAATTAATCGGCCGCTATTGCTCAAGAAAAAAAAGGTTGTGTTTTTACACATAACATTAGCTTGACCACAAATGTCTGCAACAACTAAGAACGAATTACACTATTCGCCTACATATAAGGTCATAACTACACATTGTAAGCACAGGCTTGTGTTTGGACTACCATGTATTTCAAAAAGCCTAGTTGAAGAAAATATAATTTTTTTAAAAGCAACATAAATTTCCCTGTTTTGTCTTATTTTGAATCATTACGTACCGTATTTTGTGTGTGATAGTAGCTGTGATTGTTTTCATGTCATAAATACAGATTCACCACCAGAGGATTCCCCTCAGCTATCTCATCTTTGGCATGCTCATAAAATATTGAAGCCCTCATCGCAAGTGCAGGACTGCAGTGGTTGTGGTTTCACACTGGGCCCTTTTTGTGTTTTGTGTATCTGCGTGTTTTTGCATCTCAGTGTGATGTGTGTGTACATGAATGTGTGTGTGTGTGTGTGTGTGTGTGTGTGTGGGAGTAGGGCTACTGGCGTGAGGGGTTGCTTTTCATTGGTGGAAGTTTAAATATATTCCAGCTTTGGTCTGAGAGCCAACATGCCAGTGCACAATGTCACAAAGGAGTTTTTGATGGAAAGGAAAGGGAGAAGAAAAAAGAAACAAGTGGTTTTGGGTCAAAGCATTGGATATCCTTTCAAGCCTGAATACTCCACTGGGCGTTTCAGCAAATGTCAAAGTCACTTCTGGCTGTGGACAGACAGCCTAATGGACCACAGCACTGAGAGTGTGGGAGGGCGATGGAGGAGGAGGAGAAAGAGATGGAGACGAAAGACAAACATAAAGGAAAAAATTGTATATGTTTCTTTTTTTTCTTTTCTTTTTCTGCATCCAAGGCATCCACAGTTGAAGAAGCCTAAAGAAATGCATGAGTTGCCAAGACACTTCTCACCACCTTTCACTCTGTGCTCTGGCATCTCCTGTGGTTTATTTTCCTTTTTTTTCATGCTCTGCTTTGTTGTTGAGACACGGGGAGAAACGTCTCATGAATAGGAGTACAGCCCCAGCCGTCTCTGCTCTCACTGACGAACATTGGAGGCACTCGGAAACGTACAAAAACTTGAAGGATGGTGGTGATGAGCTGAATGCCTCCTCTTGGCTCACATTTCCAGTCTCACAGTGTTTTGACGTGAGCAAAGTAAGCCAGAAATTAAGGCATGATCAGGATGCAAACCATGAGAGTGCTTCGGAGGAAATTGTTGATGAATACTTTCCTTTACAAACAGCTGACAGTTGCACTGTTGGACTATTTTCTCACTTGTCAAACTGAATCCCCTTCTAATATTTGAACATTGGCCAGCTATCTGTGCTGACAAATGCAATTCTAAACCGCAATTAATGATGTGTGCTTGTGGACTGCGGGGACAAATACATATACACATTGGTGAAACAACATGGGCACAGACATGGGGTCATGTAGAGTGGTGGTGAGAAAATCTGCGGTTTTGTCTGCAGTCGCCCCAATTTGGAAATAATTTATTTATTTTTCAAAATCACGCATAATAGTGTATTGTATAACCTTCATCGTTTTTTTTTTGTTGTTGTTTTTTTTCTGTTTTCTTTATTGTTCCAGCACAAACGGCATACTGATGTTAATGTTACCTTTTCATGTATATCCTGGCTATATATTACAATGACAGCCATGAAAAGTAGCACATTTACATTTAAAGGAATACTCCATCTTTCAAGTATAAAATACTAATTGCCTGCAGTCTTGACAGGTTGTTAAGAAAAATTGCAACTTGCAGTTTTGATGGACAGCTGAGTTTGGAGTTTGAGTTTGAGACCAGTGACAGTGATAACAACACAGTCCAAATCACATCTGCAGCATAACCCAGTTATATGCCATTAGTCTGTAATCTGTGTATATTCAAAACGATCGGATTAAAAAAAAAAAAAGCTAAACTATCGCCTCCACTATTGCTTCCTCATCCAGTGCTGTGCAGGAAGATGTGTATTAACTGATTTAGTGGCATAGCATATCTTTTAATCAAATATATACCTCCTTCGAGGTGTTTAGCTCGTTCCTTTAAAAGCGTATAATTGAGGGCAACAGTATGCCGGAAATTAACATGAATTGTTCTGTTAATCCACTTCATTGTAAACATTACCATATGATAAACAGCAACACACAGTCATAATGTGGAGCTCAGTGTGAAGAATATCAAGGTTGCCGTAATCATCATGAGACATATAACGAAGTTTCATCTGTGTAAAACTAGGCCTTTTCACACAGAGATTCTTCAGTATCACCTCAGCGAAGGATTGCTTTTTCTCTGCATTTGTTTGTTCACACAGAGCCAAGCAGCGGCGGCATAAAGCTGCGCCAGTGTGTCAATTCATACAGCAAGCGGGTGCTGTGGATCCAAAGTAGGCTTAATCAAGGACGCTAACGGCATGACGTCTGTGTCTCATGTGACGTACACAGAATGCACCAAGTGGCGACTCTCCCAAACAACAATGGCGGAACTCAGTGTCGTGGTATTGCTGGCTGATTCGAGTGAGTAACGTGTCTGTGCTTTCAGATCTACATTGGATGAGCAACTGAAGAGAAGCAGGGAGCAGTTTGAGGCAGAAAGACATTTGGTTCTTCTGAATCAATTCACGCTGGTCTCAGGAAGGAGAATGTCAGATATAAGGTTTCAGTAGGAGTTCATTTCTGTCCACCAAGGTACAATCTATACTAATGTACCCCCTATTGTTAAATATTGGACCTCAAGGTAGCTGTGTACTTTTTAGCAAAAAGTTACATATATGTTCTCAAGCAGTAAAAGGTACATTTGTGTTGTATTCTTTATAAATGTGCCCTTTTAAAAAGGTCAGCTTTAGTCCCCTTAAATTAAGGTACAAAATTGCCACCAGAGATGCAAGACTGGGCTCTTTAAGTGCAAAACAGGAAGGTACAAACACGTACCCTATGTCAAGGGTACAACAGCTGTACCTTAAAGGGGCCTACCCCAATCTCATGCTGAAATTTAACATGCACTTTTTAATCAGTACAAACAACCATATTAATGTTGCACTTGCAAACTTGCACACTGAGGTAAATTGAGGATTCAATAAATATATGGGAATAGAGGTGGATATAGTCTACACAACATATATCTGGATATATTGTCCGCACTAACACCTGTAATCAGGAAGCCTGCAGCAGGGAGCTAAATGCAAATAAAACCTACTCCAAAATATCAGCTTTGAGGAGGACTTGCCAAAAGAAAAGAGATAGACTGTTTGCACAACTTCCAATTACCGCAGCCTGTCTAATCTGTAATTATATATTCACTCAACAAAGAGGTGTAGCAACCATAAACAGTGCCCATCTGTTTATGAAAAGCAGTCGCTTGAAGAGCACTGTTCCACCTGGCTGCTGTTTACAGTGCTGTCAACAGCACTCTGCGCACATCGTCTCAATTTACCCTGACGTCACTGCTGTTGCCCTCTAACTCCCCTCAACAGTCACATACACACACTCGACTCCAGCTAATTGTGATATACCACTGTGTATGCTATACGGGGCTGTTTGGCATTGTGCTGACTGTGTATATCTGAGAAGGAATATCTCCCTTTTTTCTGTCTGTGAGGTAATGGCAAGGAGGGGCTCTCAGAACCTCTTTTGATTTGTTTGAAAGCTGCTATATAAATGGAGACCGATTGAATGATTGATGTAGAATATTACCATTTGATAAAAAACAACAACTTTGTCCTTAAAGTTGCATAAAGGGCTAATTAACCTTGTCTTCGACGGACAATTGGACAACAACCACAATTAATTACTTTTGTAAAATGAAATAGTCCACCAGATTAGTAATTAGTGAGAAATAAGCAGCCCTAATAATGCTGTCATTTAAGAAACTCAACAATCAGCTATTGAATAATGCTTTTGATGTGGTTCTGTTCTTTTCACACCATGTGTTTCAAGACAGCCATGCCTACATCCTCTACACATAGCTGACTTTGCTATATGACCTTATATGGTTTCAAAATCGTACACCAAGCTTGATTTGCATTATTTGTGCAATTCATTTCTGGATGACTTAAGGTGTGAGACATCACACCTTGAGTGAGCTGAACCACAGTCAGGTCAGTTTGTAGATAAGGCATCTATCCTTTAGATACACAGCGATGACTTTGTCTGTCTGTCTGATTGTTGTGCAGGGGCAACGGCTTTGATGGCTTTGGATGGAGAGATAAAAAAAGGCCAAAGTGATGGAAATCTGGATTCTGTTTTTGCCAACACTGTCTCTGTGTATTGATTGTGTCTGGAAATCTTCAAAGTGGTAGCATTTATGTCTGAAGCACAAGACAGTAGAGAGGTGCAGAGAGGCTATTGAGACAGTTAGAGTGCGACTAATGTAGATTTGGCTCAGCTAGAAAGCTTGTCATTGGCAGGAGAGGGTTGCCAGTTCAGGAAACACTTTTATGGATGAGGGAGGTGTGATGGGTAGATTTATTGAACTGGCACACTAACATAAAGCAGAGGCAGACGCACTTGACTTGGTTTCACAGAGAAAGTGATCTCACATTATGTTTAAAAGAAGAGCACGACGCTGACTCAACTCAAAACAACTTATTTGGGAAAAAATCTAAAAGTGTTTAAACTTGATGCCCAATTCTCCACAAGTCATCCTTTTTACAGTAACTCTGAACAAAGGCAGTATTGTTCCTACTTAAAGGTTAAGTTCACCCAAAAATGAAACCTCACCCTATGATGGTGAAAAGTCTAGTGACACACAAAACATTTCAGGAGCTTTGCTGCAAAATGGTGTTGCAGCATTCTCCAAAACATCTCAAGTAGACGGGGAGAGCTTGTCTGGCATAATCTAAACCTCAGAAACCCCTAGATCCCAAATTGATTTGATAATATGTTATTTACACCCTTTTTAAGGTCAAACTCTTAATTTCAAAAAACTATTTGGGATCTCTGGGCTTCCAAAAAACGCCCTATTATTGTACACAACAACAGTATTTTAGCTATCTCGGTGGCAGATGGGTTGCTCTTGCTACATGCAACACACACATTGCCTCAGTACCAATGTGAGAAGGTTCGCATGATCACAGGAAGAGGATCCGAGAATAAGTTTTTACTGCCAAATTGTCCGACATGATCCACATTCTTCTGACACGGCAAAACCCTTCCATCTGGTACTCCATACTGAATAAAAACAAATACTTGTTAGAGTTATTTGCATGCACAATCGGTCAATCCCCTTTCAGAAATGTTGCTGGAAGCAGTGACACCTCCAAGGCGACAGGATTATGGTTTAAGATTTCATACAGATTCTGGGAGAAAAGATGAAAGTCAGGGCCATTTATCATGCCTTTGAGTGGTTCTGTCTTTGCGGGGGACAGGAAATGTGTCCTGTGACATTTGGCCACATCATCGTGAATTATTAGCGCCTTTCTGAGAGGACACAGGATTTATCACCGCTTCTGTCCCAACACCCTCTAATGCCACACCAAGCAGGACTTGTGAGTCTGCTACAGGCGAGCTGCGACAGGCAGCCTGTGCAGGGCAGAAAAGCTAATCATTAACATTTTACTATGGGCTAGATTATGTTAAAGACTAGTCTAAACATTAAATAAACATTTAATGTTAAATATTACATATTCACCCAACTTTGATCAGCATTTACATTCTGTTCAGCTACATCACTTCAGTCCTTCTTAGACAGTGTATGTGTTCAGATTTTAGTTGTACGATGAAGAGGAATGGAATAATCAGAGTTGCAGTCTGGATCTTGACACTAGACTGCAGCAGTCAGCACAGATTTCATCAGCCGGAAACTGGTTGACACTGTGAACGAGTTCAACACAGTATCAAAGTCAAGCCAAATTAGTTGACAAAGCTGATGGAAGGTACCAAAATGGAATATTTTCACATATTGGTCAACCTACAAGCAACTCCCCAGCATACAGATCAAACGATCTTCCACAGTTGCTTGTGTTTGATAAAAAAAGATTAAAAATTCAAATTTATTCATGTGCAAAGAGGACTGGTATAAGATGTCTTAAAATGGTTATTCATATTTGACTGGGGTTCATTTTTTGAAAAGTTAAGGTGGTGGAAAGAATAGTGCGAGGCTCATATATGTATGTTTCATTCTACAAGACAGGGATGTACAACCAAATGCACGTTGTAGCCCCTTCATTCTACTCAAGAAAAAATATTTTTAAGGTGGAGTGTTGAGGGTGAGTTAAGTAGTCCCACAGCTTGAGGAAAGAAGCTGCTTCTTAGTCTGATGGAGGGGGCGGATATGTCTGTGGGCCTTTTTTTTGCAGGACGGCAGCAAGGTGAACAACACCTCACCTTACGGATATCACCGATGCTCAGTAGATGAGTACCAATGATGTTTGGAAGTATTAATCACTCACTCTCGACCCTTCCTGTCCTGACCTGTGAGTGAACCATGCCAGTTTGAAGACTGAATTAGAGAAAGTCCAGACAGTGCAGTGTGTGTGCAGAATACACCACCTGTGTTGGCCAGTGGCACACATATATATGATATAACTGATCCCCCCTACAATCTCCAGGGGGGCATAACTGGCCAAGGTGTGGAACTGGGCGAAAGTTGAAGATAAGAAGCTTTGTTTGAAGTGTCTTGCTCAAGGGCACCTTGACAGAAACAGATGGCTGTAGATGTCAACTGGGATTGAATTTGTCACGTGTAGGTTAGATTGTGCTCATGCTATTAGGAATCCTTTATTACTTCAACAACGGTTGTCTTCTGAAGCTGTTTATATCACTGTGCTCTTTGTTGCTCACAGAGCTGTGCATGTACAAATTTCGCCACATAGCTTTAGTAATCAAAGCTTCTGCCCCGACTAAATCAACAAGGGAGTCAGCCATTCAAACAGGGACCTCACTCCCCTGTATGTAATCTGCTCAGATAAACCTGCAGAGGCCATTTTACAGTTACAGTCATACGAGAGATAATCCCACCTGGTGTCACATCAGAGGTGGGGAAGGCTGCTGAGGTTATCTGTGTAATAATGATCGCCCCTACAGCCCAGTCGACTTTACCTTGTGACTGTGTAGTCAAACATCAACCTCTGCTCTTTCTTTCCTCTTTCTCCCATTCCAGCTAGTCTGTACATCTTTCTCTCTCTCATACAGCAACTCACTACCTGTATTCGTTGCTTTTTTTGCTACTGCCTCTTTCTGCTAATCCACTTTTAGCATTTCATGTAAGTGTTTGCAAACATGTCCTGCATAGGCATACTTGTGGGTTTGCATGTGTTTGGTGGAAGAGCTGCAAGATGGAATACTCCTCAGCAAAAGGTCACAGATGACAGATGATGAGAAAAACTACTCTCAGGGGCTAGAGTCACTCTGAATGGAGAGAAAATTGCAAGGACTGATCTGAACCTTGAGGATGGTTTTGGTTTTCAGTTAAGATGTGACTTTCCACTTCCTGTCTTTGTCTTTTTCCACCCTTTTTCTGTATACACCTGTATTTCACTGGTTGATTTGCTGCTGTGTTTTAGCTGCTGTGTATTTACGTCTCTATTTTTTCCTCCCTCTTTGCCAGTAGTTTACCTTATGGTATCAATTTGTGTGCTTTCGGTCCTCACCTTTTTGCCTAATCCATTTCTGCAGTTGCTTACTGCTACTTAACTAGAAAAAAAGCTGTTTGTCTCAATATGCTAAACTCAAGGAAACACATTTTCCTTTTGCTTTGCCATTTTTCTAGAAATTGGGACAGCATTTGAAAACACCTTATCTTTAACAGTTGTAACAGGAGATTACATTACTGCCTCAGTGAAACCACTGGGCTACTTTGTGCCCTCATGTTTCTATTTTTCTTGTTTGTAATAATCCTCTAGTACCACGCACAGGTTATAGGGTATGGTCTACTATAATTCTGCTGCTATCTGCACCGCTCTCCTTGGCTGCCCTTCTACTTCCTCTACTCTGTGGCTTGGTGACAAGTTGTGCCAGGGCGCTGGGCGAAACTGGAAGAAGTAATGAAAACAAATGGTTGTCATTATGATCACTTCACATCATAGGCCACAGCAGAGGCCCCATAACAGAGCCAGACACAGAGTTTTTCATCATGGCCGACATAGTATAGAGGGGAGACACTCCATCTCTGCTTCTACTTTTTCATATTACGAGACTGTGATGTTGTGACTTACGGTTCAACTGTTCCCAATGGAAAAAATGTGTCAGATACTATATAGCTCAGTGGGTACAGCGTTATAGAAAGACTGCAAGGGTTACAAAGTTATTTCCCACTGGGCCCACCAACACTAAAAATGAACGTGGTCTGGTTACTAAAGGTTCTTAGATAAAGGTTTTCATCAGTTGTCAGTGGATGTGTGATGTCATACAGTATTTAATGAATCAATCAGAAACCTGCTTATGGATAGTTCAACAGTGGAGCGACAAAATAACAAAAACCTGACAAAATATTGTTGATTTATTGGGATCATTACAACACTTCAAACTCCATTGTATATACAATACAACTAACTTCTGAAGATTTTGTAAATCAGTTATTTCAAGTTCTACAACAATTAATGTAATGAAGATAACTTTTTTCTAGCTCAGATGGGAACTCAGTACTCTCACTTTTTTCAGAAACATGTTACAATGGACAAAAACCTTACATTTGACAGGTTTAAAGTGTAAATTATAAAACCTACACACAGCTGGAAAAGCTGTGTGCAGCTGTTGACAAAACAAGTATCAGAGCAGGGGCAATTCTAGGATAAGACCTTTAGGGGGGCCGCTAATGAGCACATTTCATCAAGCCTTCTTGAGCCTGCACTAGCCTCTCCAGCCTCTGTGCCACTGCAGCCACTCAGTGTATGTGCCATATACATTATGCATGTGTCATACACTACTGATTCACAAATACAGTGCAAAGTTGCGTTTTATCTCAGCTGTGCAAACCGTGCGCACACAAGTGCTCCAGTGAAGCATCTTTAAGATGTGCAGTTGTTCTTCTGCTGAAGCTCGGCTGTCACTTCCTACACAGAACAAGTCATACTTGTTCACCCTTTGATGTGGGAGTGCTGACTCATGTTCCACCTCCTCCTCCACTGGTGTATATCTGTAACATCAAGTTTTTCACGAGTATACTCTGACGGTACGTTCTTTCATCCTTACCCTAGACTCTCGCCCCACCTCGGACAAGACGCTGTCTCAGTCACTTTGCGGTTCATTAGAGGCCATCATTTTGTTCCCGAGACAAACAGTGAGCAGATAAAGAGCAAGATCAAACTTAATTGGGGAGGGTTAGCTGGCAGTGACAGCAGAGAGTGCCTTGCATACAAGCAGGAGAAATACCAGCTTTCTCGCTGTCAACTTTGCTTAGGGACGTATATAAATCCTGTCCTACCTATGAGGTACTTCTGAGGCACTGTTCTGTTGTGGCATGCAGAAGGAAGAGAGGAGGATTATAACAAACAGCAAAGTAAACTACTCACTAATTAGGATTACCAACTACTCTCCCTTTCCCCACACACTCTCTTTTCTTCTCTCATTTCCTGTCCTGGAATGCTACAGGGAGAGAATCTCATGGCTGTGCTCGGGAGGAATATGGATGTGCCTTTTCTTCCCTCTGGCTGAGGGGCTGAGTGACTGACAGCAGTGCCCACATCCAGTAGCTTTATTTCTATGAATTGTGTGCACACGGTGAACTGTAGCTAAATTTAAACACACAGTCCCTGACAGCTCCTCACAGCAGTCGCATTATCCATGATGTGCTCAGGCACCGGGGGAGGAACCGGCAAAGTGTTGTACCTTCAGTTTTCCTCAACCCCCGCCCCGCCTCAACCCACCACGCCTGCGCCGACATGTACTACCTCATTTTGTTGTTTACATTGACACACTCCCTCCTGGCTCTCCCACCTCTGCCCCAAAAATAGATAACTAAAGCCGTTAGTGGTCCCCACCATTAACCTTGTTATTTCTCAGCCTCTCCTTTATCTTTCTCTCTCTCTCTCATGTACACACATACACAAATGCTTTTTTACTAGCAGGCTGCTGGGGCGAAATGTTCCTCTTTATTGAGCTGTGGCTTTGTCGGATGTCTGAGGATGGGAATGTATGATAAGAGGAAGAAAGAGGCTCCGCTGTGGAAGCTCTTGGGAGCACAAGCCACTCTCGCTTTCACAGGAAATGGCACTTTCAGATCTCCTCTGTGCTGCAGTGCAGAGCTTGCCTGGAGAAAGTGACCCCGTTGTAGCTGTTTGTACCCAATGCTACATGAAAATGGGCTGTAATGTCACTGTCAACTGTTTTGAGGAGACACAGAAAGGCCAATGAAATATGTACCTCGCAGCAAGGCCACAGAGACAAACAAATCATAACTCACCACTTTATAAGTTTTACAGAATAACTTAGCAACTACAGAAAATTGATCACCGTTACTATAGCAGCGGAAAGTCAAAAGACGGATCCCCTTCACAAAGCTGAACAGCATCAGTTTCTAATAGCCTGAGCTGTGTGGTGCTTTAAAAGCAAGAGTGAACACATATGTTGCCCCCAAGATCATTATGGAAATAAAAAAAATCAATAATGAATATCATAAAACCAAAGTGGAAAAAATCCAAACACAATCCTTTTAGGCCCCCATTGGAAATAACCAGAATAGTGTGCCTAATGGGGTGAACATGTTATAATATTTAAATGTATTCCTGCAGAGAAAGTGCTTCTCTTGATCATGGACACAGACTTGTGATGACAGAGAGGAGAGGGGAATGACTCCAGGGTGCTCTCGTCTGCTTTATTACACGGAAATTACACTGAGGGGGACTAATTATACACAATTAAAATCAAAATTACACACAATTTTAGGGGATTACTTCGTTGACGTTTGCATTTGATAACTGCTATGTGTTATTTCAAACACAGATTTAAACTATATGTTTCGTGTTAATGTATAAGGTACCCCTTGATGAAAATGCTCCAACAATCAGTTATATATCTAGTAACCATCTGATATCATCGTGTTGGTGTTGTTCCTGGAACTTTATGATTTGGGGCGATAAAGATTGTAATCATCTGTAACACATGTTGAGCTTTGTGAAAGCATCTATTTAACACAAACCATGTTTCCCCAAACCTTACTGAATATTTTGCTCCCTAAACCATCTAATCATTTATTTCCATAAACCTATCCAAGTATTATTGTTCCCCTGAACCTAACCAAGTACTTTAGTTCCCTAAACATAACCAAACAGCGACAGAAGTAAGTAAGCAAGTAAGTAAGTAAGTAAGTAAATAAGTTAAAACAAAGTTTGCAAAGTGTTGTACAGGGTACAGTAAACATAAAACATAAATAAAAACAAACATAAAAAAACAACATAAAATAAATAAGATAAAATAAAATAAACATATGTACAGATAAATGCAGAGAATAGTTACAGTTCTGTTGCAGGGAATGTAAGACGATAGAGATGGGTTTTGAGAAGTTTTTTTGAAACCATTTAGTGATTCAGCTGATCTAACGGAAGAGGGTAGACTGTTCCAGAGGGAAGGGGCCCTGATGACAAAAGCGCAGTCACCCTTAGATTTGAGGAGGGAGCGAGGTATAAATAGGAGGCCTAGGTCAGAAGATCTGAGTGGTCTAGAGGTGGAGTAAGGGTGTAAGAGTTCAGAAATGTAGGGAGGGACAAGACCATGAAGGGCCTTGTATGTGATGAGTAGTGTCTTGAAGTCTATTCTGTATTTTACTGGGAGTCAATGAAGAGATGCAAGAATTGGTGTGATGTGGGATCTGCGATTGGTTTTGGTTAGAAGTCTGGCTGCAGCGTTTTGTACAAGTTGCAGGCGAGACAGGGCTGCATGGTTGAGACAAGTGAAGAGAGCATTACAGTAGTCAAGGCAAGAGAAAATCAGGGTGTGGATTAGCAATTCAAGATGTCTGGCTGACAACATCAATATGATTTTTGAGATGTTCCGGAGTTGGAAAAAGCAGGATTGTACAAGTTTGTTTATGTGTGAGTGCAAGTTGTGGTCAAAGATTACACCCAAGTTTCTGGAGGAGGGTTTGAGATTGGCGGCTAGAGGGCCGATCGAGGGATTCAGTTCAGGGATGAGTTTATTGGGACCAATGAAGAGAACTTCGGTTTTGTCGAATTGTTTAATTGAAGGAAGTTGAGAGACATCCAATCCGTGATAGCAGTCATGGAGGATACTGATATTGGCTATGTCGTTGCGTTTAAATGAGAAATGCAGCTGCATGTCATCAGCGTAACAGTGGTGGGATATACAATTGAACTGGCTGATCAGATTGCCTAGAGGCCGCATTTGAAGTGAGAAGAGGATGGGACCAAGGAATGAACCTTGCAGAACTCCGCACAGTATAGGTGCAGTTGAGAACATGATGTTGAACTTGAACACACATCTGGCAGTGGGACTCAGCAGGGAGAACGTGACCTGTGCACGTGCGGAGGAGGGAGGGACAGAGGGGGGCGTAGGCAGAACGAGACATGAAGGCATCCGATTTTCTTTCTATTCGGGCTGGATAGCACTGATTGGTCAGTCCTGCAGCTGCCACAGAGGTCTGATTATTTTCGTTCCCTTTTCTGAGTACATAATGTATTGACTACTCTCAGGATAGAAGGACCATTTCACCCAGTATAACAAAATATGTTTCTGAACAACATTACAGACCCTAGCTTTAATATGAATGTCAAGATGGACCTAAAATAGCACTCCTTGTTGAAGGCAATTTATCTGGTTAATACTTTTTCCACATCGTCTCAACTGCACTCTCAGTTCTGCTAACCTGATTGTCACAACCTCTATTCAAAGCCTATGGGAACACACAGAGGAATGTAAGAAATGCATCCAAAGCCTTTGTAAAAAATGGAATCAAAACAACAAGAAAAAGCTGCTGAAACACTAAATAAGTAAAGTGATGAATAACATTTATTTCCAAAAATTAATAGCAGAGATAGCCCAACTAACCAGAATATAAGCAGAGCAAGCAGACATGAAAGCAAATATCAGAGAGTCCAAGGCCAAACTAATAAGCAAAAAAAGATCCAGACTAACTAGAAAATAAAACGCTCAGTTGATCTGCAGAAACAAACAAGCTTTGAAGTCTCCCCTCTTTCCATTAATGTTCTTTTTTTTCTCTCTTACCTGTTCTCCCCTCCCTTTTTCATTCCTCTCAGCCCTCACCTCCTGCCTCCCGCTCCCTCCTCCTGTTAGAGATAAGAGAGGCTTGTGTGCAGATGTTTCTTCTCTGACTTCACCCCCTTTTTTATTATCAAGGCATGTGCTGCGGTGTTACTTAAACGTTTATCATCTACAAATAAAGCTTTATGTAATTAAACATTAAGTTACCATTAGGTGGATGTTACGAAAATTAAAGAGGCGCCAATTAGGGTGGAAATCCAGCAGCTCATTTTCATCTGCTGGCTTGAGGGGATCCACCACTTGAAAGTCAGCTTCTGAATTATTCAAGCTTTGAGATATGACAGACAAATCTTCAATAATAGGCAGCCCTCAGTGGCAGTCTTTTGAGTTTTTGGATTAGCAATATAAACCACATTCCACAATGTATTTAGGCATGTAAGCTACACCTCCTGATGAGTTAAACTGCCTATTAATGTGGCAGGGATGCTGTACATTTAAAACACTTAAATCCTAGTTCCTCCGAAGATTGCATCTCCGTCTCCTCTCCTGTCTGGCCTCTCATTTCCTTTGACTACCTCCACATCAAAATATTTGCACCATCTTGATCTTCTTCTTGCTCAAGTTTAGAAGTTCACACCATGCTTGTTGGGATTAGACCTTTTTATCAATTACTTTGACTTCTGACACCTTCAGCACAGGATACAAGGAGAAGCTGACAGGCATGTGTGTGTGGCACAGAACTGGGCTTAAAAGGAATCACATATTCAAATATCTATTTTAAGCTAAATCATCCATTGCGGTTCAAACATCTACTCTGTACACATCAGTAATGTCGACATGCTATTTGGTTTTTAGCCATGCTAGCTGGGTGGCTTGAGGTAGGCGGGTCCGTTGGTCAGTCCATCACTTCCACTTGGTCCAGACTTAGTAAATATCACAACAGTTGTCTTTTAGCTGCAGTGATATATTTTTTGCAAAAATGTGAGGAATGAAATGCAGACACAACG